>JAJOZX010002474.1:652500-660922 GCA_023014485.1 Bathynomus jamesi
AAAAGTTCGTAACCTTGTTCTTGGGACGCTTTGGTGCCGGAGCTTCAGACGAAGAAGGAATCGGAACCGATGGTCTATAGTCGTCGTCGTCTTGCGAAAAAAGGGAAGAAGAAGAGGAAAGATCAATTGATGACACTCCTGCTTCTTCCAAATCTTTCTGTGTTGCTTCATGCCTTGCCTTCCTCTTGGCTTCCTTCTCCATTCTGGATCGCTTTCTGTCCTCTTGTGTAGTCGTTTCCTTATCAATGCCAGCCATGCTGCAAGAATTGACGTCCTTGCGCTGCATGGACAGGAAATTTCGGTCCTCAACGTTGACGATTGTGCTCATGGCATCACTGGTTGCGATGTCAAACAGTTCCTGGATGTCCGCTTTGAAGATGTCTTCATTCATTCTATCGCTGGCACATTGCCTGGTCCTGTGCTTCTCTTCTTGAGTGTTTTGTAGCGGTCTAAAAGCTTTGAAAGCTTATGGACACAGGAGTCGATCCGTTGAGTTGGGATCCGCGCTCGGTCCAGACTTCAATCACCCTCTGGCATGCCTGGTTCAGACTGTCCGAGGTGGTTTGCTTTTGATTGATGTGGTGGTACTGCCCCAAGAGGAGGGTGTCAAGGCATGTAGGGAGCCTTGACGTGGATAAAGTTCCAGTTGCCATCCCTAGAAGCCAAACTTTTGGAATTGATCGAGTTTGAGCCATCGGACCTATGGAAGAAAAGTACATTATGAAATATATATATTCAGAGTGGGGCGACCTCTAAATATTCACCAATCACGCTGCAATTTTGCACAGACCATGTGGACACTAAATGGACAAAAACCACACTTGTGGAGACTATCTAAGACAATTTTGAAATTTCCCCCTATGGATTTGGACCACCCTAATATATATATATATATATATATATATATATATATATATATATATATATACCATATATATATATATATATATATATATATATATATATATATATATATATATATATGATGAATAAAACCACGAAGGAAAGGAAACACAAAATATATATATACCATATATATATATATATATATATATATATATATATATATATATATACTGTATATATATATATACCGTATATATATATATACCGTATATATTAGGTGGTCCTTAAAATTCAAAGTTGGGAAGTTTCAGCTCCCACCCCCGGAAATCATTTGAATGGTTGAGAAAACTCTCTAGTTGAATTTTGTATTAAATCGGACAAAGTTTACCCCTCCCTCATCGACCTTGAACTTTTACCCCGGGAGTTGTTGCCCGGTTAGCGATCCTGGGTCTGTAGGGTTTGCTTCCGAGAGTCCGGAAACTGGCAGCGGTGGCGAGCGATGACTTGCAGGAGGAACTGGAGTTGCTCCTCGTCGTGGGTCAGCGTCCGGTTGTACTCTTGGACGAGGGCAACTCCTCGCTCGGCATGGTCGTTGATTACGGCGAGCCCTCCCACACGGGCCGCCGCTGTCTTGAAGTCTTCCCGCTTTGGCCAGGTCTCCGGGTCAACCTCGAGGAAGCCGTCCTCCAGTCGAAGTTTCTCGAAGAAACGAAGAAACCTCGTGTGTTGGACGACGCCAGGTCTTCCAACTGAAGCCCGGCGAGTACTCGGTTTGGCAGCGTGGGCCACTTCGCCGGGGACTCCTCACCGACCCAGTCGTAGAGAGAGGCGATGATCTTCCTCTTCTGATTGACGGCGATCCCCGGATCGAACAGCGCCAGCGCCACCAGCTCCTCCGACAGGTACCAGAGGTGGTTCTGGAACTTGGTCAGCGCCGCCTTGGCCACCGCAGAGTTGATGTCAGAGTAGGCCAGCAGGTCCTTGAGGAGGGCGGTCATTTCCGGGGGCAGTTGCGGCGACCGGAGCCTCCGTCCACGCCTTGGCGTAGACCCGACAGACGAAGATGCAGATGCTCCGGAGGCCACTCTCCTCCCTCGCCGTGAGTTTGAACTGCTGTCGGAACATCCAGACCTTCAAGGCGTAGATTGCCTTCGCCATCCAGCGGGCGTGGTGAATCGGCCCGGGAGCTCGGAAACGCACTCCTCGCGTGGGGACGTGACCGACGAAGAGGAGGGTGAGCTCGAGCAGCTCACGGTAATCGTCGCGCAGGTCCTTGCGCTCGACTATCGCCTTCTCAAACCACTCCGTGTCGACAGTGGTGAGCAGAGGAGCGACATTGGGGTGCGCAGTGCCAGACTCGTACTGGCTTCTGTCCAGGAAATCCCAGCGCTCCTGAAAATGCTTGAAGAGGGTCACGTCAGGACCGGACATGGGGCCCATCACAGCCGTGAATGCCGCACCGAGGAGGAGCTCCAGCACATGATGGCAGCATGCGAAGTAGAGCAAATCTTTCGCGAGGTGTTGCTCGATGAGGACGCACGCTCCGTTGTTCCGGCCGGTGTTCGAGGCAGTGGTATCGAATGACAAGCCACTCACTTGCTCAGTGAGCTCCCACTCCTCCAACGCGTTGAGGATGGCCTTGGCCCTCAGAGCCCGTTCCACTCGGCAGCTTCGGGACGCCCAGGAGCTGCACCGCGCCATTACCGGAGACCAAGATGGGAAGCTGATCGACTTGCTCCTTGCTCGTCAAGTCCTGCATGAGCTTGCCATCCCAGTGAATGACAAGATTGCCGGCCCTCAGCTCTTCCTTGAGCGCCACATTGAGCCTGGAGCAGTGCCTGCGCCGGTGGATGGAGCTGCGGTTGATATTGAGCTCTGCGACGTCGTGCCCAAGGGACCGGGCAACCTCTGTCAGGACGTAGACAGCTCCTTGGTCGGTCACCTTCGTGCGATCCAGCGACGATGCCACAGCCGCCGAAATGATGTTCGTCGTGCCCCACCTGGAGCGCTTCGGAGCCCGAGGGCTCCCTTCTTCTCCATGGTCGTCGCTCTCCGCTGCGCTTGCGGCACCACTGGAAGAGGACGAAGACCACTCGAGCCGAGCCGTAGATGTCGTCGCTTCTTCCTCGGCTCGCTGCCTCCGTCGGTCTTCTTCCCCTTGGCGTTGAGATGCGCGGGCATCGACAGCGGCTAGCGTCGAGTCGACGGACCCCAGCTTGCCGCGCCGACGGGTTCGCGCTGAGCGAGGAGGAACGCCTTGTCCTCCTCATTCTTGAGCAGCTCCATGGCGTTAGCGGCAGCAACGTCGAACAGGTTCATCATCCGCTCGCTGAACTCGTCCTCCCGCTTCGCTTGAGCGCCAGCTCGCCCCTTGTTCCTCTTCACATCGTTGAACTCCTTGTGGAGCTTCTCAATCTTGGTGACGATGTGGTCCTTCCGGCGGAGGGGATTCGCGCCTTGGACCACACCTCGGTGACGAGCTCGACGACCTGGTTGGCGGCCTATCGAAGTGACTTCTGGACGTCGATCCTGTAGACCGTCAGGGCCAAGACCTCTTTTTGCGAAGGAAGTTGCGACCCGGCGATCGATTCCTGCGGGGCAATCAGGTAGCGCAGCTTCGCTGCCATGATCCAGGTTATCTACTTAAAGGTTGAAGGAGTTATTCACTATTCAGTTTAAATTATAATCATTAGAATTTACAGTTTTACACATATTAGTTATCCAACACACTGATGGGTAGCTTGACTTATGGTTAAAGGAGTTATTCAGTTTAAATTATAATCATTAGAATTTACAGTTTTACCACACATTAGTTATCCAACCACTGATGGGTAGCTGACTTATGGTTAAAGGAGTTATTCAGTTTAAATTATAATCATTAGATTTACAGTTTTACACACATTAGTTATCCAACCACTGATGGGTAGCTTGACTTATGGTTAAAGGAGTTATTCAATTTAAATTATAATCATTAGAATTTACAGTTTTACACACATTAGTTATCCAACCACTGACAGGTAGCTTGACTTATGGTTAAAGGAGTTATTCAGTTTAAATTATAATCATTAGAATTTACAGTTTTACACACATTAGTTATCCAACAACTGAAAATCTGGAAAGAATGAAAAAAAAAAACATTACAAATTATGTAACATTTACTTGAAAGTCAAAAAATTAGCTTAATGGTAATGCTCAATGAGGGAGGGGTAAACGTTGTCCGATTAAAAAAATAAATCACCTAGAGAGTTTTCTCAACCATTCGAACGATTTCCGCGGGTGGGAGCATCCTTGGTCTTTTTCCACTTCGACTGTCCCCTCCACCCTTTCTTTTTCCTCTGTCTTTCCTCTGAGATATGCCCTTTTACATAGAGGCGAATCGGTTCTTCCTGAACTTAAAAAAAATATATATATATATACATATAATATATATATAGATATGCAAAAACTGCAATGACCGCGCAGTATATAAATGAATAGAAACGACATAAGTATTAAGGAACGTTTCTGCACACGAGGAGGAGAGATAACGAAATAATGAAAAATGAGGCGAACCGCCTCCTCGTGTGCAGAACGTTCCTTAATACTTATGTCGTTTCTATTCATTTATATACTGCGCGGTCATTGCAGTTATTTGCGCATATTCACGATTTGCGAGGGTGCTCTCGAGGGCATTGGTTTCTGCCTATTTGGGAGAATTTCGATTTGTGATTGAGTGAGGTCCGTAGCATAATGGTAGAGCGTCGACCGGCAATTGGAAGGCCCTGGGTTCGATTCCCAGGCGGTTCGCCTCATTTTTCATTATTTCGTTATCTCTCCTCCTCGTGTGCAGAAACGTTCCTTAATACTTATGTCGTTCTATTCATATATATATAATATATATATATATATATATATATTATATATATATATATACATATATATATATACCGTATATATATACATATATATATATATTATTGGGTGACACTTATTTCGAAAGTTTGAATTTTTATCGGGACCGGGGGCGCGTTTCTGGTTCATTTTGTCAAAAAATATCGTGTGTAAAATATGTTTGAAATAAAACAATATTTAGAACTGCCTCAATACGGTCAAAGTTTGTATATTTTCTCGAAAAGTAGAAATTTTAGATCATGATGTTCTATGCCCTCTAGCAAATAAATAATCACTTCTAGTTTGTCAAGCTACTAAATCTTGACCTAAAACATATAACTGGACTTTCATACTTCAACTCTAGGTCCCCGGTCAACTCGAGTATTAGCCCCTCAAGGGGGGGGGGGGTATCATGGGGCGCCCATCTCCCTCTCATTTGTTGCTACTTTGCAGAAGGTCACGGTGGGACTTGCGGGCGGTTGGGAGTCACAGCGGTGCTTCTCGACCACGTTGTAAGAGGAACTGCCTTTGGTCTTCACTCTTGGTAAGGGCCAGGTTGAAAGACTGCATCAACGCCACCCCGCGCTCCGCAAAGTCATGACAACTTGAAGGGCCTGGACTCGGCGGGATGCGCGATGAGGCTGGGTCCGTCCACCACTCCTCCTGATCCTTGAGCAGGAAGGCAGTGCTGATGTCCAGAACCTTGAAGAACTCCTTTGATGTAGTCGTTGTGAACTTGGCCAATGTATTGTTGGCGATTGAGGTGGTGGACAGGTCCACATTGATATGCCGCGGGGGATCCTCCGATCCTTCCTCTTCTTCCATCGCTTTAATCATCTCCCGCTTTGTCGCCAAGTTGATACCCTCGTCGAAGATGGCCAGGGTGACGAGGCGCTCGCTCAAGTACCATAGGTGCCTGGCGAAGACTGTTGCCGTCGCCTTGGCCACCGCTGAGTCCGGATAATAGACGAGGGCCTTGAGCAGCGCGAGGTCCGCGGCTGGGGCTGTTGCCGGGAGCGGCACTTTGTACCAGGCCGTCACGTAGATGGACACGGCGAAGATGGTGAATCGCCGGATTCCAGCCGCTTCGCCTGACGACATCTGAAACTGTTCCGGAACAGGAACAGTTTGATGGCATAGATGACTTTTGCCATCCAGCGCGCGCGATGGAAGGCGCTGGGACGAGCAAACCGGGCACCCCGCTTGTTCGGACCGCCCAGCACAATTACAGAGAGCTCCAGAAGTTCCCTGTAGTATCACGTGGATGTTGACCGTCGAGGAGGTGGCTGAATTCGATCAGCAGGTCGTCGCGGGCGTCCTTCAGGCTGCGGCATGGTTCCATCCTCGAAGGGCTTCGCTTTGGTTTGATCGATGAAGTCCCACTGGGCGGCGAATCGTTTGAACAGGAGGATGTCAGGACCAGTAGAGGGACCGAGGCACGCCGTGAATGCCTTCTCGCACACCAGTTCGTGGATGTGGTTGGCGGCAAGCCAAATGAAGCACTGTCTTCTCGAGTTTCTGCTCAATGATAGCAAGCTCCTCCTGAGAGTCCTGTGTTTGAGGCGGTGGTGTCAAAAGAGAGGGCACAGATCCGTCCCTTGATGTCCCAATCCTCGAGGGCAGAAGGACGGCTTCCGCCATGGCGCGGCCAGTGCCGTCGGGGAGGCTGGGCACAGCCAGAAGCTTGTCGACGTTCTCCCCAGACACCAGAACTGGAAGGCGATCTTCAGCAGGGCCTCCGTCAGCCGCTGGTACGATTTTCCCGTCCCAGTGAACGGTCAGCGGCACAGTAGGATGGAAGGCTGCCTTCATTTCCGCTGCTGCCATAGCACGGAAACTTTGCTCGGTCGCGGCGGGAGGATTCGCGGTTCAAGACCAGCTCCTCAGGGTCGTGGCCCAAGCTCCTCGCAGCCGCCGACAGCAAAAAAACACCTTCTCGGTCGGTAAGTGTTCGTCCGATCCATCGCTGCGGAGAGATCAGGGGGTGATCATTCTTTTCGACGCGCGGAATCGCTTGGGTGGTAAAGGGGTCGTAGATGCTTCTGCATTCGACGTGGACGGGCCCGGGAGAGAGAGCTCTTCCTCTTCTTCTCGGCGACGACGCCGTGTCGGTGACCGAGTCGGGCTGCTTGCACCGAGCTGGAGCTCGATGCCAGTTCGACGAGTTCTCTCGGCTCTCTCTGTTCGCCCTTTCATCATCTTGCCGGCGGCTCCTTTCGCTTCCTGTCTCCTCGCACGGTCCTCCTCAGTGTGCAGCGTCATGTCACGTGTGGAGGAGATGCGGCGAGCCGCACCTCGGCCCTTTTGTCCGTCAGGAACTCCCTGTCCTCTTCGATTGTGATCATCGACATCGACTGTTCGTGTGCGATGTCGAAGAGGCGGTCAAGGGTGATAGGAACTCGGCCTCATTCCTGATTTGGGTCACAGTGCGCCGTTTCGAGTTTCTGTTCAGAGCCCGCCACTTCTCGTACATTCAGAGAACCTTGTCCCTTGCGCGTTGGTCTTTCTGCGTAGGAATACGGGACCGCTCCCAGAATTCCTTGACTGCGGTCACTGTTCAGCGGCTGCTTCTTGATCGGCTTCTTGACGTCAAGGTGAAGGTGAAAAAGTACTGAAGCGCCTGCTTTCCCGTAGGCAGCATGCTTCCTGTGATGCTGTGGTCCACGGTCCCCAGGAGATAGACTGCTGTTTTAGATCTTGTTGCCGAAGCCATCACGTCGTTTCAGAACTCACGAAAAAGAGAATGAAAACACTGTTGTTTTGGCAAAACTCGTCCCAACCCATTTCTACTTAGAATAACATGTTCTTTCGCCTGTATCATATTTGGATAAACTCGTGTTACACCCTGTATAATACCTCATTTTAGTCTTCTGTACACCAGTGCGGAAGACTAAACCAACGACTCTGACCATCCGTCTGTCTGGTCTGTTATCATTTTTCACTCAGAAACTACAGCAGCTATCGAAACGAAAATGACAGATAACAGAACGCCATGGAGTACTTTCGACAAAAAGTATAAACTTTGACCTCGTTGAGGCAGTTCTAATTATTATTTTATTTCAAAAATATTTTACACAACAATGTTTTTAGACGAATGACACCAGAAATGCGCCCGTCCTGATAGAAATTCCCAAAAATGAAAAACACCCCAAATAAGTGGCACCTATATATATATATATATATATATTATATATATATATATATATATATATATATATATATATACCGTATATATTATACTGTATATATATACATATATATATACCGTATATATATACATATATATTAGGGTGTCCCAGCCTCATGTGAAATAAAAATTTGCAACAGTCAATCGCACACCCCTTTAATTAATTACACTTGAAGAAAGGAAAACATTGGCGAAATTTCATTGGCCTATTAGGAGGGAAGGGTCCCCTCATTGACCTTGTTTATTCGACCTATATGAACAAACGTAAATGCTCAGCATTATCATTCTAGAATGGAAGAATGAATGTAAATTCTTTTTAATGACTAAATTAAAGGAAATGGAAATTCTTCCTAATGGCACATTTCATTTCGGGGGACAGAGATCTTTTTGTCTGATGAGGGAACTGCTGGCGGTGGTATTCGACGACTTTGGTACACGAGCTGCCGTTCTTCCTCGTTTTTTTTCAGGCCCTCGTTGAAATCTTCCGCCAGTTCACCGCCCGTTCTGCCGCGTCGTTCA
>JAJOZX010002475.1:0-145000 GCA_023014485.1 Bathynomus jamesi
AAATTGACTTAAAATACAGCTCGAATGACCACATAATCATGTCGACGAACTTTGGGTTTCTGATGCTCTGTGTTCCAAAAACCACTCGCAGAATTCAAGCCTCCCCCGTCTGTCATTTTCATTCAATGCCTGTAAGAAATATAGAGTGTACGCTGTACGGTTTCCAATTCCAGCTGCAGCTCTCTCTCTCTCTCTCTCTCTCTCTCTCTCTCTCTCTCTCTCTCTCTCTCTCTCTCTCTCTCTCTCTCTCTCTCTCTCTCTCTCTCTCCGCAGGGGGTATAAAGGTTATGCACGTTCCTTCTGCGTGTTGTAAACTTTATACTTGGGGTGTGACAGCCCTCCGGTCCTGAGTCGTGGGATTCTAGAGAAATGGCTGCCAATTCCTTTAGGTTCTCTCTCTTTCGGGAGGGCGGGTGAAGTCTGTGTACGAACCTGTCCCGTGGGTTACTAGGACCCTTCCCATCCCACTCTGTCCTTTTAGCTTAGGTTAGGGATGTTCTCCTCTGACTGCAAAAAAAAAAGAAAAACTTTTAGTATTGTCTTTTTCTCTACTGTTACGATTAGGACGCTACTGCTATCTCATGCGTGGGAAGAGAGGCTTGGAACCTCTATAAATAACACCATTTAACTTCAGTTGTAGGTAAATATTTAGAGGGGATAAATCGAGTAGGATTGTTGACCATTTGGATTCCTACAAGCTACTTGGGGATCCAGCATGGGTTTAGACGGCATAGGTCGTGTCTCACCATCATGCTCGAGTTTTCTACGTCATGTTGAGTGAGTATGATAAGATAGGGCGATTGATTAGAAGGCCTTTGATAAGGTACCTCACCGCCGGCTAATGCCGAAGTGCGCGCGCTGGGTATTGGGGGGAAGTAGGTAGGTGGATTGGAAACTGGCGAAAAATGCCACAAGTTAATCCCTTTCGTTAGGCATAGGGCTACAATCGACTCTTACGTGACGCGGGTTCAAAGATGTCAATTTTAGAAGCATGTTTAGTTCAAATGATAACCCAACTCGCAACAATGGTTAGAATTTGGATTTGAAATGATTTAGGACTAGTATATGTGGGAATTACTTTAACATGTTGATAGTTTAAGATTAAAACATAAGAAAACTCTGCAGGAGTTCGCTTGCACGGTGTTTCTGTGAGCAAGCTAATATAGAGCTATTTATATATTCTCCACTTTCCTGTAAAATTTCCTGGCTACTTTTCCAGGTCAAGGTATTTTCTTCAACCTTTTTCCGTACCTGCCTCTGGCAGGGAGGGAGCGGAGGGTGGGGAGAGAGCCTTCTACTTTTCTATCCAGTTTTTCTAGTACTGCTAGGATAGTTGAAAGAAAAATAAACTTTTAATAACAGGAACAGTTCCTCGGTGGATCAGTTCAAGAAAAGGTTAGACCAAATCTTGCACACTATTGAGTGTGTACAAAATTTTCCCTGGCACCCGTTGCCATTGGTACCTCCTCGGTATGGGCCGCAAGGCCTTTTGAGGTACTTCTTTTCCTTGTAACTCCTTGTAACTCTCTCTCTCGTAGACTATCCTTCATAGACGTCTTCCACGGGGGATTCGACCTCGAATTTGTGAGGTGGGTGGTGGTGATGATCGCATTCCCACGCAACGTTGCACCTCTGCAATATTCTCATATTTCAAGCACCACTTCAGTATCTATTCACGCTGATCAAAACAACAACCTGAAGCTCGCTATTATGGGAACTCACTGAAGACGAGTGGCATCTGCGTTATGCTATTGAGTTGATGGATCGCCATTATGGATTTTCAAATATATATATATATATATATATATGATGCAAACCTACATTCATTCATCCATTCATTCATTTCACGTGTCTAATTGTGAAATTCATCCCATATATATATATATATATATATATATATATGATGCAAACCTACATTCATTCATCCATTCATTCATTTCACGTGTCTAATTGTGAAATTCATCCCATATATATATATATATATATATTATATAACCGCATCAATTGACTATAATCGTGTATTTTCGCCCAAATATAGAAATATGTGCTTAACTTTCCGCTCGTGAATGGACTTTTGAAGACGGTACGTTCGATTCTGCAAGTTCTTCCAAGTATTTTCATAGATTCAGAAAGTCTGAAAAAAATACATATTACAAAGAACTTTCAGAGACGAGGAATTTGTTATAACGTCACTCTTATTTAGCTTTCTTCATATGGTCCAAAGTAGATCTATCTCTCTCGTTTTTCATAGTATATTTATGGACACAGTTTTCTTTACGTTTTTAGCCTTTCTTCAGTAATGCTGACACAATATCACACTTATGCTTATGCAGACACTTATATATATATATATATATATATATATATATATATATAATAATGCAAACCCACAGGGAAAAAAGAAAACTTATTCCAAAGCTTTTCGTGTATTCAGAAGTACACTTCGTCAGGGAATACACGAAAGGCGTTGGAATCATTTTTCTTTTTTCCTGTGGGTTTGCATCATTCATTCATTTCACGTGTTTAATGTGAAATTCATCATATATATATTATAAAAAATCTTATTTCCCACGGATTTGGGATGAGAAGAGGCAGAAAAGAACTCGGATGTAAAGTACAAGAGTTAGTGGAAAGGCGAAAACGTAGAAAGTAGAACGTTACACATCCGTTCACATGCGCGTTCTGGTAGACCAGCCCTTCCCCCAACCACCAACACATGGCAAAATTCCACACCCATGTCGCTTCATACGCTATGTGTGGTAGTGCTTCCAGGCCTCATAATATATATATATATATATATATATATATATATAATATATATATATACAGGGTGTCCCGTAAGTCTGGACCCATAGGGGAAAATAATAAAATTACAAAATAGTCCAAAAATTTATTTATAATATATTTTTTTATTATTTTTATTATTATTTATTATTTTTTTTATTATGATCTTACTCCGCTGGAGTTTTATTTGTGAGGCCACTTGAAAGCCAAAGTGTACGAGGTCAAACTTCAGAACATTTCCACCTTAAAGCACGCATTGTTGAGGCGTGTCAAGAAATTTCTGCGACTGTGATTCAGAAAGTGCTGTCGCAGTGGAGATTGCGTCTTCAACTATGTGTGCGACACAACGGCGGACACTTTGAACAGATTATGTAATAAATTTTTGGACTATTTTGTAATTTTATTATTTTTCCCTATGGGTCCAGACTTACGGGACACCCTGTATATATATATATATATATATAATATATACGAGGGTAATTCAATAAGTATCCGCACTTTTTATTTTCACAATTTTATTTTCACATCTGATAGATTATAAACACATCACTTCTCAACATAGTCTCCCTGTTTCTCAATATACTTAGTCCAGCGATCTACAAGCTTCCTAATGCCATCAGAAAAGAATGTTTTTGGCTGTGTGCGTAGCCAGTCATGCACCGCCTTCAGGTCATCATCGCCTTGGAATCGCTGACCTCTCAAAGTGTCTTTTAGTGGTCCAAACGGGTAAAAATCCGAAGGTGCCGGGTCTGAACTGTAGGCTGGATGGTCGAGAACTTCAAATTTAAGTTCTTGAAGGCATTTTCTAGTCTGTGCAGCGGTATGAGGGTGCGCATTGTCGTGTAACAGAATAACACCTTCCGACAATCTCCCTCTCCGTTTTGTGCGAATTGCTTGCTTTAACTCATTTCGAAACATGTCAGAATACGAATGCACTTGTTATTGTAGTTCCACGCTCTAGATAATGTTCAAGGACAGGGCCTCGTGTATCCCAAAACAGTGTTAGCATAACTTTACCTGCTGACGGCTGCGCTTTGAACTTCCTTGCAACGGGAGATGTTGGAGGCTTCCATTGCATGCTCTGTCGTTTGCTTTCTGGTTCATAGTGATGGATCCAGGTTTCATTTCCAGTGATAATGCGCTCCAAAATATTTTCACCTTCATTATGATACCGCGCCAAAAAACGAGAGCAAACGTCCATACGATTACGCTTGTGCTCTTCTGTCAACTGTTTGGAGACCCATCTTGCACAAACCTTGTGAAAGCCAAGAATGTCATGAACTATCGAATACCGCTGCACAGACTAGAAAATGTCTTCAAGAACTTAAATTTGAAGTTCTCGACCATCCAGCCTACAGTCCAGACCTGGCACCTTCGGATTTTTACCTGTTTGGACCACTAAAAGACGCTTTGAGAGGTTAGCGATTCCAAGGCGATGATGACCTGAAGGAGGCGGTGCATGACTGGCTACACACACAGCCAAAAATATTATTTTGTGATGGTATTAGGAAGCTTGTAGATCCTAGACTAAGTGTATTGAGAAACAGGGAGACTATGTTGAGAAGTGTTGTTTATAATCTATCAGATGTGAAAATAAAATTGTGAAAAAAAAGTGCGGATACTTATTGAATTACCCTCGTGTAATATATATATATATATATATATATATATATATATATATATATATATATATATATATATATATATAATGAAAAGGAACCCCAAGGAACCAACATACAGCATGACTTTAACATAAATCCGACGTTTCGAGGGATACAACCCTCATCTTCAGGGTAAATTCTAAAATTATAAAACATAAAAGATAAGTAAAATTTTAAAACAATTACAAAATAAAAAAATTATCAAATAAATTTTACCTTAAAACATTCAAAGAGATAGGAAGGTTATGATTTAAATATGATTTAAGTTTAAAACTATAAATAAATTCCAATAATGTAAGATCACTAATGTTATTACTTACATTTAAAATCTTAAAATTATCTGGTGAAAAAGGTGTGTCACATCCAACCGAATGTTCACATATTATGGGTTCCGTTGGATTACTGATGGGACAACCGGTGCGAGACGACCTACCCAAATGGTCAATGTGGAACTGAAGGAAGTAACGAATGGCACTTCCAATGTAAAACTCGCTCTTGCAGTGCGAACAATCAAATTTATAGACGCATAACGAGCACAAAAGGGGAGGGAATCTATCCTTAAAACGAAAGTAAGATTCTACAGTGGAAAAATTCACAAAAACGAATTTAAAATTAATTTGCAGGAAAAAGTCCTTCAGGGATGCAGACAGGTCTTTCTCAATCTTGCCACTAAGAAGACTGAGGTAAGGAAAAGTAAGGTAAAAACTGTCTTTGGAAACATTAAAAACAGGTGTCTTTGGTCTATAAATATTATCTATAAATTTGGATATATATTTATGAATTAATTTCTTAGAAAAAACATTTGAAGTAAAAAAGTTAATTAAATATTCAAATTCAGTATGAAGACCAATATAGGACGAACATAAATGATAGGCTCTATAAATAAGAGTCATAATGGAGTTAACTTTGAATAAAAAAAGCTAAGTAAAAACAACTCATACCCAAACCTGTAAATGTTGATTTACGAAATATTGAGGTAGAAAAAGAACCATTCAGCTTCTCAATAGACAAATTCAAAAAGGGAGGACGTTGTTATTCTCTGATTCGATAGTAAATTTAATATTAGAGAGTGCCGTGCATTATTGCTGTACTGTGATAATTTAAAAACTTCTCAGCATGTGATTGACATCGGAAGAGATGAAGGTATCGTCCACATATCTTCGATAAAACGGTCGGGTACAATTTGGCGACGCCGTTTGGGCGCCACCGTTTGGGCGCGGAGCCGGTTTGGCGCCGCCGTTAATTAGCATTAAGTATTAAATAGTAATACTTGGTTATTAACCTGAAGTGCTGTCTGTCTTTTCAGATAAGTTGTGTTGTTGCCCTTAATAGCATAAATGTCCGAAAATATAACAAGTAAGAAAGGGAAACAGAAGTTTTCACATAATGGATATTTGTATGTGTTTGATAAATGTAGCAAGCGCGACCCTTCGTACTTTTTTGGCGGTGCGGGCAAAAGAGTCAGTGCAAAGGACGAATACATACAAAAAACAATGTAAGGTGTATATATAATATGGGTACTTTTCCGTTATCTGCTCCCTTGACGATTGGTTAGGTTAAGTCGTGATATTTTTGTTAAAACTAACGAAAATATCACGACTTAACCTAACCAATCGTCAAGGGCGTACAGTTGACCTAACCGGGCAGTGACGATTGGTTAGGTTAAGTCGTGATATTTTTGTTAGTTTTAACGAAAATATCATGACTGAACCTAACCAATCGTCAAGGGGGCAGATAAAAATATTGTAATGATGGTTCTAAATAAATCTTTATAATTTTTTGTTGTTTCAATTGTTTATATATTTTAAATGTTAAGTCCTTGGGGGCAGCCAAACCGGCTCCGCGCCCAAACGGCGGCGCCAAATCGTCCCATTTCGTCGATCAAAGACAGGGCGAAAATCAAGAGGACGAGTATCAGGGACCTGTTCTTGGAAACAACACATGAAAATATTTGCCAGAGTTAGACGCAAAGGGAAACCCCTAGCAACACCTTCAATTTGTTCGTAAAGTTGATTATTAAATACAAAATAGGAATTAAAGACCGATAATTTAAGAAATTTCCTAAAATTTAACCTAGTAAAATCATGAACGGTCTCGCAAGAAGAAAAATGTTTGTCAATAGTTTCGTGGGATCACCTGAAGATCAGGGTCCCCAGCCATCTTTAGTTAGCCTTATAAGGCTAACTAAGGAAAATATCACGATCTAACCTAATCAATCGTTAGGTCAACTGTACGCCCTTGCCGACTGGTTAGGTTAGGTCGTGATATTTTCGTTAGTTAACCTTATAAAGCTAACTAAAGAAGTCTGGGGGCCCTGATCTTCAGGTGATCCGTTTCGTGTAATGGAATATTGGTGAACAATGACTTAACATCATAGATACACATAAAAACATAACTACAGGGTGTTCGGAAAGTCCCGTCACCCCCTACAAAATGTACATATTGTAATACCAATTTTATTTTTGTGTGATTAATTGTATTTATATGTGGTAGGTGTAATTTAAGAAACGAGTCACTAGCAACAATTACTTTAATTACAGTAAATACAATTACTAATTACAATTACTAATCAAGAATATCTGTGTATCGGTTTCATGCCGAAATCTTTTGTCATGAAATTTCTCACTGTGGACATGGGGACTGCAAGTTCTTGTGATCGTTTCCGAAGTGATTTTTTTCGGTGAACGAGCCACCGATGCAATCACACCTTCACATTGTTCTGCTCGCGTTGTTGGTCTTCCCGACCGTGGTCTGTCCTTGATGGAGCCAGTTTCAAGCAGCTTTTTCTCCCAGCATAATACCGTCTTGCTTGGTGGTGCAGCCTTCTTGAATCTTGTGTTGAAATCATTCTGGATATCATGCATCGTTTTGCCAGTATGTGACCTTTCATGAGCCCATGTGCTCATCACTATCCTTTCCTCCAGAGTGTAAGTGGACTGGTCTGCCATTGTTCACACAACTCTAATACCTGGAAAAGAAAAAAAATGTCAATGAATCACATATAAATTCAATTAATCACACAAAAATAAAATTGGCATTACAATATGTACATTTTGTAGGGGGTGACGGGACTTTTCGAACACCCCGTAGAATTTAAACTCTATTCATTTCGTGAACAAATGAATAGGTAAGTGGAGACAAAATAGGAACGTAGTCAAAGGATAGGTAGGAGAATTATAGGCCGCAAAAGTAGGTCTAATTGGCACATCCTTTTTATGGACTTTCGGGAGGCCATAAAGAATACCAGGAATAGAACCAGTAACCAAAAGGTTATTGTAATCAATTTCATTTAAATGACCAACTGATTTTAGATGACGTAAGAACCTATTAACGTTATCCTCAGTTCGCAAAATAACAGACAAAATGGAATCTTTAACTTGGAGAAACTTATAAGTATCAGAAAGAACAGTGAGGACTTTGCCTATATAATCTGTTTTGTTCAATATGACAACTCCCCTTCCTTTATCAGGTTTGCAATTAACAATATTACTGTCACTACCTAAAGAACGTAAAATACTAAAATAGTTTTCTTAAAAATGGGGGAAAAAACTTTATAGGGTTTAAAATTATAATAATATTTAAAAGCACCATTTTGGATTAATTTCTTAAGGCTATTAAAATTTTCAGTAGGCAAAATAGGGAACTTCTTCACTGTAAGAATTAATTTCTCAAAGGAAGAAAGTACTTAAAAAAGTTAAGCTCAAAAACGGGAAGATTAAACTGAAGACCAAAAGAGAGGAGAAATCCCTCCCTATCGGACAATTTATAATTAAAAAATTAAACTTAAGCCGTCTTTAAATCATAACTTTCCTCTCTCTTTGAATCTTTTAATGTAAGATTTAGTTCGTAATTTTTTTATTTTATAATTGTTTTAAAATTTTACTTATAGTTTACTTTTTATAATTTTAGAATTTACCCCGAAGATGAGGGTTGTATCCCTCGAAACGTCGGATTTATATTAAAGTTATGTTGTATGTTGTTTCCTTGGGCTTCCTTTTCATTATACGTTTAAAGTTTCCTGGAAACAAACCTATCAGTTATATAGAGGGATGGGAAACTGATAAATTTTTAAGTCCAGTTTTCGATTTCAGTTTAAGTTTGAAAAATATCGATTTCAGTTTCGAGTTAAGTTTTTAATTTTTTTTTTCGATTTGAGTTTATTTTTCGATTCAAGTTTTATATTTTTCGGTTCGATTCATTTTAAATTTCGATTCCAGTATTTTTTCGGGAGATGAGAGGAAACACAAGGAGATTAGAGGAACATTCCAAAGGATAAACATTTGGGGAAATACCAAGGAGATTAGAGTAACATTCCAAAGGATTAACATTTGAGTTGAAGTTTGGTCATTCTCACGGATTATCTCTCTCACTTATGTATATATAGAAAGTATAGCTATTATCGAACTGAAAAATTTAATGATCAGAAAAAACTGAAGGCATCCTTACCAAGTGATTAAACTTAGATCAACGAAAGGAGCACAGTCATTATTGAAAAGTATTTTGATATGGGATAAAAATTTTCCTCCCTAATTCTTTTTCTTTCATTTTTAAACCATTGTCTCCAGTACTTTCAACTGCGTTATCCATTTATCCTTTAATTCGATGTAGAAAATGTTTTAAATCCATACAAATGTTAAGTCGCAAAAAAAGGAAAATAATTCACGATATTTATATTTTTCTGCAATCGAAATGCTCCTCAAAACTGAAACGCAAAACTATTATTTTTAATCTATTCGAATTCAGATTTCAGTTTTTGATTGTTTTTCAATATCGGTTCGAATTTCGATTTTAGTTGTCAGAATTTTTTTCAGTTCGATTTTTTTCGATTTCAGTTCATAAAATAATATCGGTTTTATCAGTTTATCGATTCCAGTTCGATTCAGTTGCCCATCCCTAAACAGGATGTTCATAAAGTCACACATCATAGGAAAATACATTTATTTTGGTTATTTATTTATTGTTTTATTTATTTGTTCGAAATGATTCCCACCAATCTCAAAACGTTTCAAAGAAACCTGCTTTTTCGTTTACAATGTTCCTCAACATATTTGGCCTGATGGAGACATAAATAAATAGACATTGCTTATGTTCCTATGATGCGTGACTTTATGGACATCCTGTATATATATATATATATGAAAATTACTTCACGAAAGTAACACGTGAATAATATTTATGATGATCCTGAGGATGTCATTAGACGAAAGCGCTTGAGCACCAGTCTGTGTTTCCTTTTTCCTTCGTGGTTATTTTCATTATATATATATATATATATATATATATATACGGGTCTTGGTGGTGTAGTGGTTAGCATCGCTGACTACGAATCCATCGGCCCCGGGATCGAGACCCAGTGACGCAGGGGCGCGCAGCAAAACCCAGTGGTTAAGACGCTGGGCTGCTGGTGGAGTGGTTCAGATTCCACGTTAAACTGTAGGTCTAAGGTGGAGTGAAAAGCTTGCCCTTCGTCAGAATGAACAATTTGGCGGAAGCAAACCAAAGGTATATATATATATTAGGGTGGCCCTTAGTTGTATGTGATTTTCTGAAATGAAATATTTTTCATCTCCCAACCTCCAAAGTTGTTCTAATCCATGTAAAAATGCTCTGTGTAAATTTTCAGCTCAATCAGATAATATTAAGATGGCCCCCAAAGGCCCTAAAGTTTCAGATTTTAACAATATTGATATTTTTTCATATAACACCGTTTTTATCTTCTTTACAGTGTTTTATTCGAAAGAAATATAGAATATGATCGAAAGAGAATTCAATTTACAATAAATTTAGTTATAACCATTATTTACTTAAAACCAAAATTGGACGATATTTTCACGGAAATTGAAAAGTATCATAAGTGCGTAAAAAAACCGCTTCTGGAAGGTTCTAGAAAGTTCTGCGCCTGCGGCCTATATAAGCGGCGTAATTATTTGTTGTAAATAAAATTCACTTTCGATTATGCTTTGTGATTATTTTCCCAAACAAAGTTTGCAAATGAATTATAAAGGTTTTATATTAGAAATACCAATTATCGGTGAATTTTGAAACTTTAGGGCCTTTGGGGGCCACCTTAATATAGCCCAATTGAGCTGAAAGTTTGCACAGAGCACCTTTTTATATATTGGAAGAAGATTAGGGGTTGGGAGCAAGTAATTTCAAAAGTTGAAAAATAGGGGCCATATATATATATATATATATATATATATATATATATATATATATATATATAGGGTGGCGCAAAAGTCAGGAACCATAGGCACATTTTAATAATTTGTTTTAATATGTGTTTTATTCTTTTCAGATTTGTTGTTGAACCTATGGCACAGAAATTGCCAACAGATGAACGGGTGGAGATAGTTTTAATGTGTGCAAGGCGTGGTAACACACACCGATCAATTGCTAATGCTTTTAATGACAACACCTTGAGAGACCGCAAGTTGTTCAGGCATCAGTTGGAAAACTGTTCGCTCGCTTCAAAGAAACGGGAAGTGTTCATAATCGGCTGCGTAGTGGCCGGCCAAAACGTTCAACCGATGCAGCAACATCACTAACGGTACTCAATCACCTCGAAAACAGCCCGCGTAAGTCCTTAAGAAAGTCATCCCAGGAAACGGGTGTCTCCAGAAGATCTATTCAACGAATTCTTACAACAAATCGTTTCCACCCTTACAAAGTTCAACTCGTTCATGAACTGCAAGGTGACGACACAGACCGTCGTGTGGAGTTCTGCCAGTGGTTTCTACAACACCGACAGCTTCAACGAAGGATCATGTTCAGGGACGAAGCGATATTTCACCTCAGCGGTCGTGTCAATAGGCATAATGCACGCTATTGGACCAATGAGAACCCCCACTGGATGAAGGAAGGACATGTGCAATTCGATCCACGAATTATGGTGTGTGCTACGCTCTGGGGAAGATCGGTTAATTGGTCCGTACTTTTTCGACGGCAGTGTAACAGGTGAAACATATCTGCATATGTTGCAAGTATTTCTAATGCCCATACTGTACGACATTCAATTGGCAGAACGGGTGGATGTGGTTTCAGCAGGATGGTGCACCACCACATTTCGCAACCATCGTCCGGAGCTCTTTAGATGAAAAATTCCCAAGCAAGTGGATCGGACGGCGAGGTCCCGTCGAATGGCCACCTAGGTCTCCAGACCTCACGCCTCTTGACTTTTTCTTGTGGGGCCATCTCAAGTCGGTAATCTATGCTGATCGACCCAAAACCATACGTTCTCTAAAGGATAAAATCACATCTGAGTGTGCCAAAATCAGTACCAATGTGTTAAGGAATGTTCAAACATCATGCATATATATATATATATATATACAGGGTGGGCCGAAAGTCTGGATCCATAGGAAAATATTTATTTTAATACATAAATTACAACAAATGGTAAATACTTAAAATGAATATCAACTTTAGCTCGTAAATGCGTATCCGTGATACTGTACAGTAGTTCGTACTCCAGTATAAATACTCAAATACTTTTTTTTATTTCAGCCCAGAAATGGCTTCGAATCTAACAACAGAAGACCGGGTGGAACTTGTGCTCATGTACGCAAGACAGGGCGCTACACACAGAGAAGTTGCTACCGAATTCAATAGAAATCATCCTGATAAGCATCCAGTAACACATGCGACTGTTGGCAAGTTGTTTAAACGTTTCAAAGAAACAGGAAGTGTACATGATCGACGGCGTTCTGGTCGTCCAAAAACTGCAACTGATGAAAATACCTCTGCAATGGTATGTGAAACTTTAACGAATAGTCCAGTAAAGTCAACAAGAAGATTATCAAGTGAAACACGCATCTCGAGAACGTCAATTCGAAGAATTATTAAAAATCATAAATTCCATCCCTAAGTGTCTCGATGTCAGAGGCCGCCAATTTGAGCATTTGTTATAATTTGTTGTTTATACTGGAGTACGAACCACTGTACAGTATCACGGATACGCATTTACGAGTTAAAGTTGATATTCATTTTAAGTATTTACCATTTGTTGTAATTTATGTATTAAAATAAATATTTTCCTATGGATCCAGACTTTCGGCCCACCCTGTATATATATTTAGGATAAAAACGAGAACGTAGAGCAAAAAAGTCATTATATTTGGCTGCAGCCGACGTTTCGGGCAACTCTACCCATCTTCAAGGCCTAATAAATAAAAGCTAAAATTAATACATGACAAAAATATAAAATGTCGAGAACTAAAACTGATTTAGAGTACAAAATTAAAACTGTCTGAGTGTTCAAGAATAAAAATTAAAATTACAAAGCAGAAACAGGCATAAGCCAAAATCAAATCAAGAGTAAAAATTATATAAATGACAAAAATATACGAGTGATAAAAATAAAAACTTAAAACTAAAAACTAAAAATATTCAAACATAAAATAGTTAAAAAACTTTACTAATAAAAAGTTAAACGGAATAAAAAGTTAAACGAAAAATCACAAGAGCAAACCACCATACCATACTCACTTGACAGCCAAAAAAACAAGCGAAAAGGAGACAGGGTCACAAGGGAAAAATTTGTAGTATGTAGTTATTCTAATTAATATAAAAGGGGTAACAGCTAGAATCAATATTTAAACTAGAGTTAAAAAATTTAATACACAAAGATTCGTAAATACGGAGGGACATAGGACAGGGAAAGTTTTGTCGAAAAAGGAACAGTCTGCTATTAGAAATCATTCTATCAAGTATAAGGTTGACATTCCTGTTAACAATTTTAAAATTCTTAAATCATTAAAATGCCCGTCCTCCCTCCATATTTACGAATCTTTGTGTATTAAATTTTTTAACTCCAGTTTAAATATTGATTCTAGCTGTTACCCCCTTTATATTAATTAGAATAACTACATACTAAAAATTTTTCCCTTGTGACCCTGTCTCCTTTTAGCTTCAGTTTTTTGTGGCTGTCAAGTGAGCATGGTATGTTGGTTTGCTCTTGTGATTTTCCGTTTAACTTTTTATTAGTAAAGTTTTTTAACAATTTTACGTTTGAATGACTTTAGTTTTAAGTTTTTATTTTTATCACTCGTATATTTTTTGCCATTTCATTTATATATTTTTTACTTTCAATTTGATTTTGGCTTATGCCCGTTTTCTGCTTTGTAATTTTAATTTTTATTCTTGAACAGTTTTAATTTTGTACTCTAAATTAGTTTTAGTTCTCGACATTCATATATTTTTGTCATGTATTAATTTTAGCTTTTATTTATTAGGCCTTGAAAATGGGTAGAGTTGCCCGAAACGTCGGCTGCAGCCAAATATAATGACTTTTTTGCTCTACGTCTTCGTTTTTATCCTAAATGTAAAACTACATCTCCTTAGGAGGGATCCTATTTCATATATTGGGTGCGGCAAAAGTAACGCCCTTTTAATAATTGTATCTTTATAGTTTTATACAGTATAAGTTTTTAGTTTTATATTGTATCATTTTGTTTCTTTTATTTTTACAGAAATTCTGAATAAATATGGCCTTGCGATTGACGAGAGAACAAAGAGTGAAAGCAGTTAAACATTATTACCAAAACAATAACAATGGAGCTAAAGCCGCTCGTTTGTTATCAGAAGAATTTAACATTCGACAAGTGCAGAGCCGCAATATCACAAGTCTAATTAGGAAATTTGAAAGAACCGGAAGCGTAAGTGATGCCACAAGATCAGGGAGGCAGTTTCAGCAACAACCTTAGAAAAGTCCGATGAATTAAGAGATCATTGTTGCACACTCCTCAAAAATCCAGTAGACGTCTTTCTACAGAGTTGGGTATCAGTGACAGAAGTGTCCGTAGACTCTTAAAGAAGAACAAGATGAAGCCTTACATCCCTCGCGTGTTACAGAGCTTGCATGATGGAGATGCAGATAGACGATTAGAGTTTTGCGAAAATTTCCTGAATAAAGTCAATGAAGATGAGACCTTTCTTGATAAGATATGGTGGTCAGATGAGGCAACATTCAAATTGAACGGGCATATCAATCGCCATAATTGTGTGTACTGGAGCGATGTTAACCCACATGTTATCTTGGAAAAAGACGTTAACCTACCAGGAGTGACAGTTTGGGCAGCCATCTCTTCCATGGGAATAATAGGCCCGATATTCTTTGATAGTACTGTTAATCAAGATAATTATTTACAAATGCTGCAAACTGAATTCTGGCCGAGTTAGAAATCAGAATGGAATTTACTTTTAACAGGATGGTGCGCCACCCCACTATGGGTTACTCGTTAGGGAATGGTTAAATTTAAATTTCGAAGGGAGGTGGATAGGACGACGTGGAGCAATTGAGTGGCCAGCACGATCGCCAGACCTAACACCACCTGACTTTTTCTTGTGGGGTGTACTGAAAGATCTTGTTTACAAGGTCAAACCGAAAACACTTCCTGAATTAAGACAAACAATTCGTGAAAAATTTACTACAATTAACGTAGAAATGTGTCAAAAGGTTTGTAGAAGTGTTGCTGGTAGGGTTCAGTGTTGTATTGAACACCAAGGGGAGCATTTTGAACATGATCATTAGGTTAGTAAATACTATGTATGTAGAGTACATTTTTTTAAGGTGTATTGAGCCAACCACAAAATTAATTAAATTCCAGTTATTTTTTAGTTTTTACTGAGAAAGTACTTATTATTTTTCTTAAAATGCTGTATTTTTCTTAAAAACCTTATTATTTCTCTTAAAATGCTGTAATTGATTTATTTCCTTCAATAAAAGAGAATAAACTAAAAAGGGCGTTATTTTTGCCGCACCCGGTATATATATATATATATATATATATAACGTAAAGAACGACGCTTGTATAGGAGATATCCCGCGCAAGACGAGAGAGAGAAAACGGAACAAATGAAAAAATGAAGTACCACCTGGGAATCGAACCCGGGATCTTCCGATTGCCGGTCAGACGCGATACCATTACACCATGGACTCCACTCTTCCAAATGCCGTAATTCTTCTACATACTCGCAGAAACCAATGCCCCAAGGGGGCACCTCCCGCATGCCGTAACATTATATACATTCAACTGCAAAGAACACGCAGTATAAATAACGTAAAGAACGACGCTTGTATAGGAGATATTCCGCGCAAGACGAGAGAGAGAAAACGGAACAAATGAAAAAATGAAGTACCACCTGGGAATCGAACCCGGGATCTTCCGATTGCCGGTCAGACGCGATACCATTACACCATGGACTCCACTCTTCCAAATGCCGTAATTCTTCTACATACTCGCAGAAACCAATGCCCCAAGGGGGCACCTCCCGCATGCCGTAACATTATATACATTCAACTGCAAAGAACACGCAGTATAAATAACGTAAAGAACGACGCTTGTATAGGAGATATTCCGCGCAAGACGAGAGAGAGAAAACGGAACAAATGAAAAAATGAAGTACCACCTGGGAATCGAACCCGGATCTTCCGATTGCCGGTCAGACGCGATACCATTACACCATGGACTCCACTCTTCCAAATGCCGTAATTCTTCTACATACTCGCAGAAACCAATGCCCCAAGGGGGCACCTCCCGCATGCCGTAACATTATATACATTCAACTGCAAAGAACACGCAGTATAAATAACGTAAAGAACGACGCTTGTATAGGAGATATTCCGCGCAAGACGAGAGACTTCATTTTTTCATTTGTTCCGTTTTCTCTCTCTCGTCTTGCGCGGAATATCTCCTATACAAGCGTCGTTCTTTACGTTATTTATACTGCGTGTTCTTTGCAGTTGAATGTATAATGTTACGGCATGCGAGGGGTGCCCCCTTGGGGCATTGGTTTCTGCGAGTATGTAGAAGAATTACGGCATTTGGAAGAGTGGAGTCCATGGTGTAATGGTATCGCGTCTGACCGGCAATCGGAAGATCCCGGGTTCGATTCCCAGGTGGTACTTCATTTTTTCATTTGTTCCGTTTTCTCTCTCTCGTCTTGCGCGGAATATCTCCTATACAAGCGTCGTTCTTTACGTTATTTATACTGCGTGTTCTTTGCAGTTGAATGTATATAATGTTACGGCATGCGGGAGGTGCCCCCTTGGGGCATTGGTTTCTGCGAGTATGTAGAAGAATTACGGCATTTGGAAGAGTGGAGTCCATGGTGTAATGGTATCGCGTCTGACCGGCAATCGGAAGATCCCGGGTTCGATTCCCAGGTGGTACTTCATTTTTTCATTTGTTCCGTTTTCTCTCTCTCGTCTTGCGCGGAATATCTCCTATACAAGCGTCGTTCTTTACGTTATTTATACTGCGTGTTCTTTGCAGTTGAATATATAATGTTACGGCATGCGGGAGGTGCCCCCTTGGGGCATTGGTTTCTGCGAGTATGTAGAAGAATTACGGCATTTGGAAGAGTGGAGTCCATGGTGTAATGGTATCGCGTCTGACCGGCAATCGGAAGATCCGGGTTCGATTCCCAGGTGGTACTTCATTTTTTCATTTGTTCCGTTTTCTCTCTCTCGTCTTGCGCGGAATATCTCCTATACAAGCGTCGTTCTTTACGTTATTTATACTGCGTGTTCTTTGCAGTTGAATGTATATATATATATATATATATACACACACACACACACACACGGTTACTGCACTTTGACTCTTTATGTTCTTTATAAAAATCCAAATATGGTGAAACATGGTCAAATACTGCTGAAACCACTGAGTTTCCTCTCTCTCTCTCTCTCTATTTCTTTTTCTAGTATGCGATCGCTTGTTGAGTCAAGGCAGTAGCTCCTCATACGATCCCACGCGGAGTCGAGGCCCAGGCACCCGTGGTTCGCATTTTGTCAATAAATTGTGTTTACAAAATATTTTCCACGACCTTATTTGGATTTTTTCTTATTTCCATTTTATAAAATACATATTTTATTTATTTATTTAATTATGAACTTAGCTTCAGTCTTATTTCTCTTTAACAATAAATTTGAAAACAGAAAAATAGATAATTTGAAAAAAAAAAAAAAAAAAAGTGAGCATTTTTCATCAGTGTTTGATAATGATATTTTTCATCATAATAATTATGATACAATAACATTTTTTCTTAATAATCTTATCACATTTTATTTCTTGTTCATTAATCACAAACGCTTTCTCAGTGAGAATAGAGTTTTTATTAAAATATGCTCTCAAGATGAACTTCGGATCATAATCTAATCTAATTTACCAAGTTTCTTCATTTCATTCAGGACCTGTCATACTGAAATGAATATACGATGCTATACAACTTACTATTCCTACTTACAGTTAATGTACTCTACGCCACTTTTTATCTCTCGGAAAGTAATAAAAAGTTATACTGTTCTTTTTAAGTATACTCCGTATGTTATGACAACCGTAAGAAGCGCAATATACTATAATGAATCCTGACCCTAATCCGAAATTACCATCCATTCCAAATGTGCGCCCATCCACTCCAATCATAATTATAGTTCATACTGATGAATGAAGTTTGTAATTTGTATAATTCACTTCAGAAAGCGCTGCGAGTCAATGTTTGGATGAACGTTTATCAATGAAATTAACTTTTATGATAAGACTTGATAAATTACATAGACTATGTTGAGATTTGCGCTTCCTTTTTTCACGTGACGTTTATACCAATCGAGAATGCTATAGTTTCCGCATGCGCCGTCTCCGCTTTCGAAATAATAATAATAATAATAATAATAACAATAATAATAATAATAATAATAATAAATAATATAAATTTCACCCAGTATGCACTGATGATACTTTTCTTCATTTTTTCTGTGCTTTGTAATACTGATGAAATTAATAAGTAGTTAGTGAAGCTCTAACAACACAAACTGTTAGTCATCTGTTCAAAATTATGGAAAGAACGAGCCGGAATTTTATTCGGCCTTACAACATCTGATCGGCTTGACATTCTATCAACAAATTATTTAATATTAGGTTAGGTTAGGTCAGGTTAAGTTAGTTTTTTAGTCGATGTTTTGGTCTCGTCGATGAAATGGGTATAGGTTCATTTTATTTATTAACGTTTCGATGACAACCGTTCTTCTTCTTTGACGTCACAAGTTGCTAGTTCACGCTAAATGGAGCATGAAACTTCTCTAATTAAGTTATCAGATGCGCAAGTGGATTGTTAACGACAGCTGTATGGAGAATTTAGGGTGGTTCACAAGCATAGGGAAAATTTAGCATCTGAGATTTCACTTTTGGGTCATTGTTGCTTTTGTTCCTACACTTAGTGTGAATAACTCTGTGAAGTATGGTTGGTCTACGGTGTCGTTAAGAGGTCGCTCAATCATGCATGACGTGTCTCACTAATGACTGATTACTAGTATAGTATGACTAAATTTGGCTTCTTTTGTAGGAATGTGTAGAAATGCCGCCGAAGCAATCAAAAACACGGTCTAGCAGTGAGGTGTGGTTACTAGGGAAGGCGGAGGAGAAGTTAACTAGGGCAGGACTCCCTACCAAGCTTCAAGTCCTCCGGAAATTCATGTTCCACCATCTGGAGGAGAGGAAGACAGAATATAACAGTGCGGTGATGACCATTGAGGCTTTGATCCCGTTTTGGACAAAAGCAAACGTTCCAATGACGGATACCAGATACGCTGAGAAGAAGCTCCTGAAACTGTACGAGCAATACAAGGGGCTGAAGAAGAACCGCACAAAGAATTTCCCATCCTACAGAATGAAGGAGGACATATTTCGCGGAGACCTTGACGATGTGTTCGATCTTTCACGTCATGACGCCCTCGAGACCATGATGAATGAGGAGGACAAGAACTTCCTTGTCGCTCAGCTCGATAATCCCACTTCCTCCAGCTTTGGCCCGATTGGCAAGAAAATGGCTGACCAACAAACGAGGAAGAGGATTCGGTGTGAGGCGGAGATGAACCGAGAGGAGAAGACCAAGCGCGAGGCGGATGCGAGATGGTCCCAGGGAGAACTGGAGGCTTCTAGTTCAAGCACATCTGAATCATCAGATTCAGATACTGTAGTTTTTGGTGTCCGGACAACTGCCCCCCGGACAATTGCCCCCCGACAACCGCCCCCCGGACAATTGCCCCCGTAGGACAATCGCCCCCCGGATTATTGCCCCCCATAAGTAAATAAAAATTAAATATAAATAAATTTACGTTTAAAAAATGGCAAGCTAAAACAATATTTAACAACATTATTGTCAATTCTTGCTTAATTTTGCTTGTAGCCTGAAAAAAAATTATATTTAAAAAGTTAGCAATATTTAACAAAAATTTTCCAATTATTGCTTACTTATTTATAATAAAATTATGAAGTTTAGCTACTTAATTTTATTTAAACAGTTGGCAAGACTTATTGTATTTTTAGTCCAGGCAATTTGTAGTTAGACCTGGGCAAAATTGCTTCAGAAGCTTTCTAAACTGTTTCCAGCTCAGGAACCATTGCCGAATAACATATCCAAAATCCGACAAAATTGGACCCCGGGAACACCCCCAAAAATGAAATTCAAAATGGCGGACTGGATGTTTCCTACGAAAAAAAAAATATATAATTTACGCTTTTATTTATAGAGATACATTTGATGCTTTTTCTTTCAGTTGTAATGTTTTAAATAATTCAACAATATACAACACAACCAGTTATTACGCAAATATAATGTTATATAGCTTTTTACAGATTTTTATAATCAATAATACAACAATTATTTTTTTCCCAGTTTCAAGTTATGTTCATTACAGAAGAAGTGATACCTGGTCACAAACATACAGAAATTAATCCTCTTCATCACTATCATCGGATAGATTACCGGTACTTGGGTTGTTATCGCAACCACTGATTTGGCACTCGCCACAAGCGGCTGAACAGGGCATTCCATTACGCTTGCATCCACATCTTGAAGTAGCACATTTCGTCTTGCAGGAGCAGCGGATCATGTTGAGTAGATAATTTGGAGCTGGTGGCTTGTCGCAGGCTGTAGGGTAGTAGGAATTATTCTTTACATACCAACCCCACTGTTCTGCATCGATCTTCTCTTCTGTAGACTTCCAGATTAGTATTTGAAAGTATGTGCGAAAGCTGTGGTACTTTGTGGACGCATCGGTAGGTGGCAAACGTTCGGGTGTAACAAAAGATTTAGCTGTAGCTACCTTTTCAACTAACATTCGATGACGTAGTGCGTTAGTGGATTCAAGTGTTTTGCAGCCATACAACAGAAGCATTGCCTTTCTTCCAGCGGCTTCAATGTCAGAGTGTTGGCAACAATCAGAACAGAATGTATTTGCAACTGAACGGAGTTCAGCCACCTTCATCAGTGTGTCGAATGCTTTGGCTTTACCGATCGAAAAAATTCTGGATGTGCTATCACAGCCCGTGAAAGCATGCACAAACAGGAGATACTTGCAGATGTCATTGCCTAACAATGATTGAATGCTGAGAATATCATACACAGGATTAGGAGATGGTCCCCGTCTTATATCGCTGCGATAGTACAACTTGAAACCACTGTCCTTGGCATGGTACAGAAGGAGAATCAGCAAGTCGGTGTCTTCCCCTATTACTGTTGTAGTTGCATTTTCTGATGAGGAAACTGCTGCACGAACGATGTCCACATCAGCATCCCCATCTGCGTTGTGAACAGTACACCCGTGCTTCTTCAACATCTCACCTACGAGGGAAATAAATGCTTGCTTGTTGTTTTCATTAGCCAAGAAGTGTTCCTTCTGGCCAACAAACTTCATGCTTGGACTGAGATTCACATTTCTGCTTGTCTTGGTGCTGCGTCTTCTGTGGGTCATGTCCTTGATCGTAGGAGAGCTGCTGTAGCCATCAAAAACAATGATTGCTTTTCCATATGTTTTCAGAGTGAAATCGGCATATGAGTTGGCGATGCTGTCATATGTTTCATCTTGACGCCAGGAAACACGATGTAGTAGAGATCCACCATCCAATACGTACTGGTCTGTGCACTGAATTTCTTGAACTTCTTCCATGCGTAAAGTGTCAGTGTATTTGATTATTGCATGAGCTAGCTGAGACTTATCGGGTTTCCTCAAGATACTTCGTGATTCGAACAATGCAGGAGGATATGCACACAGTTCGTAACACATGACATCTTCAAGATTCATGTCTCCGCCAGTGGCAACAGTCATCATTCTCTGAAACAGTAGTGCAGGATCTACTTCTATATCTGAAGCATCAGTGATCACAACGGCAGAAGCAGATCCTAGTGTTTTCACTTTGTCAGATCTTTTGGCAGAATATGTAAAGGCTTGTTTCCCAATCATTTTTACGACAATGTTCGTACCGATTGAATGCAATTGATGAACGTTAACTCCAGGATCAGCAGTTAGCCCTGTTACAATGTTGCAGAGACCCGAGGTAGAATGGAATGGGGATAAGGATTCCAGACGTTCAAGTACTTTCTTCATGTCATTACTGTCCCTGATTTGTCTACTTCCCCTCATTTCCTTGTGCTGTTCACTACTTTCCAACAAAACTCTGGTGTATTCCTGCATTGCTAAGTTATAAGTGGAACACAGAGGCATAGAAAAGAGCCACGTTGTCCTTTGGATGTCTGTAAATCCACTTCCGCGTGTCAGTCCGCCTCTGCTTTTCAGGGAACGCATTAGTACTTGTTCTATCACCAGGTCTGTGCCGAGTCCGGCCCATAATCTGTCGCTTCTTCTTACCACAAACTTACCTTCCTGGAACATTTTGTTAACGGCTGGATTTTCAGAAGGCAAACTTAACATTTTCTGCAGGTACAGGTATATCGATTTCAGGTAATTGTGATGTCCGGCTGCTGCAATTATGGGGATGGTCTCCAGCATAGCTTGCAAGTGCAAATCCCACGAGCCGGTTCTGTCTGCTGTTATCAAGGAACGTGCAATGTTGATCATTCGCTGATATTCCAACCAGAGTTGACTTGTTTGCGAAGTAGATTGTAGGTCAGTTTTCTTCGCATCCAAAGTGGTAGCAATCTGAGACAATGCATTCGAAGATTCCACATCCTCAACTGATTGTTTGGCGGTCATAACATCGTCGAGCAGGTCACAAGCTTCCTTATGGAGGTCATGAGGAGTTCCATCTTCATTACGAGGGAAAACGTCTGCGACTAGTAAGGTACTAAGAGCTGCATCTACTATCATATGACCACGTATCGCTCTTGAAACAGCTTTTCCAGACATCATGTGTTGCACGGCATTTGGTCCGTATATTTCTTGAAGTACTTCAGACAATCCTGAACCATTCATAAGAGTACCGACTGCTCCCAAAAGATTCATCAGAGTGTGAAATGATCCCAGCATTAAAACAATGTCCTGCAGGTCTCTCTGTTCATTGATGATTTGGGAAGCTTTCCAGAACAAAGGCTGATCAAAGGTAATAATGCATGGGACTTTTTGATCGCGTGCTATCTTGCTCAAATATAGTAATGTCGAAAATATGCAGGTCATGTCAGTTGGCGACATATCTATGATGGGAAGGAACGTGATCGACGCCACACCTGGATGTGAGACACTTGATCCACCGTGAATTGCCTGCATTGTTCCGGACCAACTTGGACCTGATCTTTCTGCTGAAGATATCTGCCAGAGAAGACTAAGTCGACTTATGGTGGCAGTGGGTACTGGAAGTTCGCGGAATGAGATGTCCCTCAACATGCTTCTCGCGTGTCTATATTCCCTAATGTCAACGGTTGCAATCTTCTTAATGTCATTGTCACCAACATTACGCCTGTGAATAGAAGGGTGGATCTTGATCTTCGGAGTTATTGCGGCAATCATACCCATTCCATGAAAGGTATTCTTCCCATCCAAAGTGCAGACATCATGATCGACGTTATCTGCTGCTAGAAGGACTGCAGTGTTTTCATCAACAGTAAAAGAGCCAGACCCACTTGCCAGCGCCGCGTTGATGGAGAACGTCAATAAGGTACCTTGACCTAAAGTTGTGGTGTAGCTGAACCGACAAACCGATCTGTAGTGGACATAGTAATCCTCTAGGACGGGTTGCTTGCATAATGCTCTGCCCAATTGCACCTATTTTTCTTGAAGCATCCTGTCCCGCAAATGCTTTTGATAATAGCAATTTCAGACTGTTGGGAATGTAATCAAGAGCACTTTCTGCAGTGATGTCATTTGGAGATGGATACACATCTTTTCTAGGCGAGTCGACAGACTTGATATCACTTCTGATTATTTTTGCAGCAGCTTCTACTAGGTAAATCTTCTGTAGCTCTATATCTATATCACATTCTTTCGACTTTTTGTGATAATCTATAAGAATTTCATTAGCTGTCTCTCGTAGTGTTACTACATCTGCCTTCCCACTTTCACCTGATATTATGATCTTGTCTCCGTAACGTTCTAAAAGCTTTCTCTTCATGTGCCTGCGTTCGTAGACAGAGCTCTGACTTCCTTGAAGATATTCCTCCATTTTGGAAATTAGGTCTCCAATCAACAGTTGTTCATCATCATTCTCTTCCAGGTAAGCACAGGTCTGAAGGAATGCTTGGTGTTGCTCTTCATTAGTTGGTCTCCCTTTCTTCGAATCATGATCGTCGGAGGAGTATGCGCGAGGAATGTTTTTTCCACTTCGAAAATTTACGCTGCAGGTGTGATGGTAGACACAATCTGCAGCAGGAAGATCACGAAGATAATACTCCAGACGGCCTTTTACATTAAACGACCATTCATCGCAGCGGCTTTCACAGCACCTTTTTATGGTTTCGGAGAACTCTGTAGTTCTTATTTTGACATGCTCTGATTTTGGTTTGTGTTTGGAAAAAAAGTCCACAAAGGTATCACAAAACAAACAGTGAGTAGCACTGGAAAATGCGTATTCATGAAAACGAGCACTTTTCCTTGGTATTGCCTCGGCTGCGGTCTGTCGCTTCTTTATTTCAATGGTCTTTTTATCCGTAAACCTTTTCCTACATACAACGTGAACACTTATTCCAGCTGTTGCAACAACATCGCTTCCACGGCTGCGGCTGGATGCATTTATACCATCTGCTCCTTTTTGCGAGATGTGAACCACTTCCTGTCCGCTGTCCAATTTCTCCTTACAAATCACGCACAATTCTTCAGGGGTCTGCATTCTTGAAGGCGGACGCACACCGAGTCAGCCGTACACCGAGTCAGTCTGAAACAGAAAACACAAATTAATAAACTGTGTTGCAGTATTTAAAAGGAGTACATAATAACAGTTTTAAAGAAAATGACAAGCACAAATACGCAGATTTGATAGTGGGTAGTAGGAATTAAAGAGTTGTATATAATATAAGTTTATAAAGATGTAGCAATGTCCATTCTCACATACACTCCATACAGTATATTTTATTTACATTACGTGACGTCATAGTTTAATACTAGCCGCCTAATACAATTTTTAGTGTCATATAGGTTAATTTAGAAACGAAAATGTGTTTTAAAACATTTTACTGATCAAGAAAAACGTCATAACTCTCTCTACAAAGCGAAATTAAAATTTATTGTATTTCGTAGGAAACTGCCAGTCCGCCATTTTGAATTTCATTTTTGGGGGTGTTCCCGGGGTCCAATTTTGTCGGATTTTGGATATGTTATTCTGCAATGGTTCCTGAGCTGGAAACAGTTTAGAAAGCTTCTGAAGCAATTTTGCCCAGGTTGAAGCTATTTTTGCTCTAGATTGCCTGGACTATTATATATATATATGGATTAATTAATTATATTTAAACAGTTGGCAACACTTATTGAAAGGTCGTTTTGAAAGTCATAGTTGGTGGTTGCCCTAGAAAGTTAAATTTAGTGCTTGATCTACACGCAGTGCGCAAACAGCTTTACAAATTCTTTCTGTGATTTTTATATCCCCTATCATGGAGTTTGTCAAAAGTGAACGTGGAAAAATTAAGCTTATTTACGATGGGTTCATTTATGTGGAGCAGAAAGAACTTGCAAATAATATTATATCTTATGAATGTGAAAAACGTTGCCATGGTAACTGCACAGCGAAAATAAAAGTTTGTGGAGAAGAAATAGTTGGCTTTGTAAATGACCACACCCATTCCGCTGAAATAGGTCGTCCAGAGGTCCTGTCTCTACGTCGGAACATGAAGACAAAGGCAAGCAAGTTTTAATTTTTTTTTAGTAAATTTTAATAAATATGAACTCTTTCATAAGTTTGTTTTTTATAAATATTAATAAATTTAATTCCTATTTAATTTTTATTTACTTATGGGGGGCAATAATCCGGGGGGCGATTGTCCTACGGGGGCAATTGTCCGGGGGGCGGATGTCCTGGGGGCAGTTGTCCTAGCACCGTAGTTTTTAAGGAGTCAGCACGAAAACGTTCCACTCCTAAGCGATTGAAGTCTGTGATCACGCCTGACATTTCCTTAGCCTTGGATCGCCACAGCATCAGTGACAGGAAAGGAATGGCAGTGGTCGCAGCAACTATTAAATCGCTGGGGCACAACTTGGACGAAGTGTCAATCTCACGCAGCACCATTCGTCGCGTGAGACAATGTACACGTGAAGCGGTGTGCCGCGAAGATCAGGCCACTTTCAAGACCCATGAGCCCCTTCTCTTGCACTGGGATAGTAAGCTGCTTACAGATATCTCCCATGGGTTAGAGGTAGTGGACCGTGTGGCTGTGCTTGTAACCGGTAACGGGGAAGAGAAACTCCTTGGAGTTCCAATGGTAGCTGCTGCAACTGGAGTATCTCAGGCTCAGGCGTGCCTGAAGCTTGTGGACGACTGGTCTTTGAGGGGCAACGTTCGAGGTCTTGTTTTTTATACAACTGCGTCCAACGCGGGACTTCATGCTGGAGCTTGTACTCTCATTGAAAAGGAGTTGGGTATTGATCTGGTGTGGATCGCTTGCCGAAACCACGTGGTAGAAGTCGTCCTTGCTGCGGCCTTCGGTGCTTGTTTCGGAACATCCAGTGGACCTGAAATTGGCCTATTTAAGCGCTTCAAGCAGCACTGGGTTTTCATTGATCGCAGCAAGTTCGAGAGTGCACCACAGCTTGTTCATTGAAACTGCAGAGCAGAGGAAGGAAATGGTCTCCTACTACAAGGAGGCTGTCAAGAAGAAGAGCCAGCGGGACGACTATGATGAACTGATGCTTCTCTGCCTCCTTTTCTTGGGAGGGAAGCTTGACGGTCCTGTGAGAATTCGAAGCCCTGGAGCTATGCATCATGCGCGATGGATGGCCAAGGCCATTTACACGCTCAAGGTGTTCCTATTCAGAGATCAATTCACCTTGCTTCAGACCGAGAAACGGAACATCGAGGAACTAAGCCTGTTTATCACGCTCCTTTACGGCCGCTACTGGAACGAGGCCAGTGTTGCATACATGGCTCCATTGAATGACCTCACTTTCTTGCGCCAGCTGAAAGCTCACCCAGGAAAGACGACACGACGCGGCATTTGCCGCGATGAAGCGCCATTTGTGGTTCATTTCTGAGCACTTAATCCCCTTGGCACTCTTTGATCCTCGAGTTCACGCGTCCACGAAGGAGAGGATTGCTCACAACATCGTAGCTCTTCCGAAAAAAGAAAAGGACTCAAGGCGCGTGGACAGAAAAAACGTTCTCCTCGAGCAATCCCTTGGAATTCTATGCCATCAAACGTTCAGCAATCTTCTTCAACCTCTTCATGCAGCACGGAAGTGAACAGGCGCAATCATTTCCTATCCAAGACACCAAATGATTGGAAACACAGATCCAGCTTACCAAGGAATGAAGGAACGTGTAGAGAAGATGGCAGTGGTTAACGATTGCGCAGAAAGAGGAGTTGCGCTCATTAGGCTTTCAACAGCACAATCACGAAGGATGAAGCGCAAAAGCAGTACCTTCTCCGCGCAGTCGCTCAGCACCGCAAGGAATTCAAAGAGCCGACTGAAACTGGTCTCAAGAAGACCTAAAGATCTTCAACTGTGTGCATTATTTGTTCCGCTGTTATAATTTCATAATATATATATATTATATATATATATATATATATATATATATAATATAGTCATAAATTGTCAAGTCATTATTATCCTTGTTCAATAAATGTTCCAGTCATAAATTGTCAAGTCATTATTCAAATTGTTTCATTTGAGCGAGTGCATAAAAAGGTCCTAGAGCAAAGATAATTGGCACATTTATCTTGTGGGGGAAGAGAATAAGGGCAGGCAGATGTGACCGAATTTAAAATCCCCAAAAACGCTTGTTGTGGACCACCCTAATGTATGTATATATATATATATATATATATATGTATATATACTCCCTTTGGTTGAGGAATTCTCCCATGAGGGTATAATCTGGCACTCCTTGAACGGTGGGACCTTCTCAATGTATTGTCCACCGCATGTATTGAGTACGCAGATTTGACTTTTAAGAGTTCGTTTAGGTTCCGGTCAAAGGAACTCGTTGGCTGTTATTATTTTAATTATTGTAAGCGATCAAGTTATTTTCCAAACAAAGTCAAGATTTTTTAATCAATTAATTATTGTTCGTAGAATCAAATCAAATATTGTTTATGGAATCAAATAAAATAGCTTAATTTCTAGTCCTTAGAATATTGAATGTATGAGTCATTTGTTAAGTTTACTGCCTCCTTCTACAGTCAAATTCCAATTGAAAACCCGTCAATCTTCAATTCAAAACCCGAAATTCCTCTATATGACTTCAAAACCGATACCAAGTTCTGCTATACGGACTGAATTCCCAATACTTCAGCCCGAAGACCCGTCTGCCCGGAATCTGCCGTAAGGGCGCTGAGCCCCTTCTTATATATTCAAAGGAACGGAAACTTGCCTACGCCACCACGCTTGCGGTTGACGTCACCTGTGAACTTCGGAGGAGTGAGTGTCTCACAATCCATTGTGTCACCCAAGTGCAATTATGCAAAGAGTCCGGCTGCGTCACTGGCGTGTGATTTCCGTTCGGGAGGAAACTGGTCATACACTAGTGTGTGACTTATTGTATGAATAATATAATTCTCAAAAATAATTGTGTCACCAGGGCGCGGCTTTACTTCGAAGATGAATCAAATTATAACATGTATCATATAACATATATATATATATTATATTATATATATATATATATATATATATATATATATATATATATACACACACACCTTAGTTTTGCTTCCACCCGAATTGTTCATTCTGACGAAGGTCAAGCTTGTTACTCCACCTTAGACCTACAGCTTAACGTGGAATCCGAACCACGACTCGGCACGGATGGTCAGAAATTACAATGTCCTCGTCCAGAGTCGATGCCACGACCTCCCGATCAGCAGCCCAGCGTCTTAACCACTAGGGTAACCATTTATCTATCAACCAATTTTTATTGTATGGAAAGATGAACAGCTGGGTTTGTTGCACGCCAACTACCGTCACCGGGAATCGAACCCGGGGCCGGTGGATTCGTGGTCAGCGATGCTAAAAACGACACCACCGAGGCGCATATATATATATATATATATTAGTGATGTATCGAACCAAAATTTAGCCAATGCCGATGCCGATTCTTTGCCTAGATTTTTAAAAAATCAATTTCTTTCATAAATTTTGCTTGTGAGGTTTCTCTCAGGTGGAGCCTCTTCTGCAGCAGTGTTGCGAGAGATGCTAAGCTGTTATGTACTGCAATATATACACGCTTCGCTTATTGTGTAGTGTTCAAAACAACCTATTGTTACAGTATGGATTTTTTTTTGTTTTTAGTGACATATTAAAAAATTTCACCTCCAGGACAAAAAGCACTATAACTAATCAGCGCTAAATGGGGTTGCGCTGAGTGGGGTATACCTGTAATTGGTTTTACTTATGTTGAAGATATTTTCTTTATTCAGCAATGTAATCAGCAACAAAATTTTTCATTAAAATTTCAAGGCCCTGTTGGCCTATTTAAATAAAAGAATGGATATACAATTTGGGTTTATAAAATTATTAAAATACTTAAAATACAGGGGGTCCCATAAGTCCGGCATCATAGGAGAAATTCATATTTTTCTATTTCTACAAACCATAATTCATATTTTTCTTATGCTCGGGATGCCAATTTCCCGTCCACCATTCTGTTCAGTGACGAGGCTGTTTTTTATGGAAATGGTGAGGTAAATCGACAGAACACCCGCTACTGGTCTCAAAACAACACTCACTGGTATACCTCTTCAAAGGAACAAGGTGCATCTCGGGTGATGGTATGGTGTGGCATGTGGAAGGATCGCATCATAGGCCCCCTCTTTTTCGATGAACATGTCACTGGAGGCACCTACCTACGTATGCTCAAGGAAGAAGCATTTCCCAGTGTCGTGAACGAAGAAGGAAATTTCCCAACATGGTTCCAGCAAGACGGCGCTCCTGCACATTACAGCACCCAAGTAAGGGAATACCTGTACCAACATTTTCCTGATAATTGGATAGGATGTCGAGGGCCTGTGGAATGGCCAGCTAGAAGCCCGGATCTCACGCCACTAGATTTTTATCTCTGGGGCCACTTGAAAGCGCTGGTATACGCAGAAAAAATTAGGAGTGTTGAACATTTGCGGCAGCGCATTATTGGGGCATGTAACACCATTACTCCTGACATCATTCACCGTGTGCTTGCTGACTGGGTATCACGTCTGAATTTGTGTATTGAAAACAATGGTGGACATATTGAGCACGTTCTGTAAATAAAGCTTTTGTTTTGCCTTTTTTTATTATTTTTCCTATGATGCCGGACTTATGGGACACCCTGTAGAGTGAACATAATAAGATGTTTTAATATATAAATTATAAAAACAACTTAATATAGAATTATTATTAATATAGAGTAGGGGATTACAATAGTTTATAACATTTAGAGATTAGCTAGTTAAAGAAAATGTAAATTTATGGGTAACTTAACTTATTAAACTATGCCTTTTTTATGAATAGCAAATGTATTTTATACAATTACACTTTGAAATGAGTATAAATTATCATAAATAGTGTTTTTCGTATGTTCAATTTTCTTTAAATATATATTTTGTTTTGTAATAAAAAATTTGAAATGTCAAAGAATCGGTAAGAGAATCGGCTAAATTTGGCCGATGCCGATACCCATAAAGTGGCCGGTTCTGCCGATGGCGATTAATCGGTACACATATATATATATATATATATATATATATAGGGAATGATGATGATGACGTCTGTCTGTTTGTTTCTACACCTACACTAGTGTAATCTACACCAAATTTATTTTGCACATTAACCTCTTACAGCGAGCATGTTTAATTAAGGGTTTATAAACTCCTATGTTTTACATACCTATTGCGTTTGTCTTTGTTTCTATAGTCCTTTTTTTTTTTTTAAGCTTAGAACATTTATTTATAATTAGTTGATACTTTTCGCTCATTTTATTGGATCTCCTTGTAAAAAAAAATTAATTAGCGTATATCAAATTTTGAACTATATGGGTTTATATATGTCACTTATACAGTATATCTCTGTTTATTTACTTCAGTTTTGCGTTGCTGAATTCATGTAATTAATTTTCATTACCTGCATATTAAATAATGATAAATGCAACTACTGCAATTAAATTTTAATGAATGTTATAAAATCTTCGCTTATAATGATTTTTTTAATTGTGTTATAAACAAATAGAAGTTGCGTGGCGGTTCGTTTTTGGGGGTTGCCTTCGTCAGACACGTGGCTCTGCCCACTTTTTTCTTAGTTGTGTTTGTTCTCGTCCGCTATTTTGTGTTTGGCCAGAGAACTAAATTACCCATGAAAAAACCGTCACCGACTTAAGTTCTATTTTAACATTTTAATATAAATTATTATATAGTTTAACATTTTAGCGCATGCATTAACAGTCGCGTGATTGTTCCTGCATCTCATGATCCCAAGATTGTAAATACATGGAAAGGAATGGGAAAAAAATACACCCCATAAGCACAGTAGTGTTCCCATTGTTCTAACTTCAACTTCATTCGAGCTTTCGCACTGGTTGGTGTTGTAATTGGCTTTACTTCAGTTCCCATAACATCGTTTTGACTGATACTGATCCTTGCAGACTATTGTTAAATTCTGAACAAAGTTTTCATGCAGTAGACTTTGGTTCATGCTTCACAGCTCGTAACAAGGTTCTTCTGTTAAATTCTGTCAGTATTGCTTTACGCTCACTATACTGTTCAATTTAGGGTGGATCACTTTTCACTTTTTAAAAAAATTATAGCTGGTCAAAGTTTTTCCCATGATTTGGTTCAGTGGAAGTACACTGACACCATTTTTACCAAAATCGATCAATATTTAGGGGTCGCGCATCGACCTTGAAAATTTCAATTTTGGAAATTTGTTCAAATTGACAATTTTTACTGAATAAAGAAATCATCAAATGACCATATTTTCTGAATCCTTTCAGTGAAAGAAATCCTCTCAGATACTTACCAAGTTGATAGGACAAGTGGTTTAGAAGTTATACTCACCTTGAGATAGCATTAAAATTTAAAATACCGTATTTGTCCCCGTACCTCCATATGCTGTCTGCCATTGTCTGCTTTTTAGGATAAGATAAAACGAATAAGGAAAGATCAAATGTATTTTGTATTAAAACGGTTTACCGATATCACTAAAGGCACTTACTCCGGTGCCCCTAACTAGGTTCAAAAACTGTATGAATCGTGGTTAGAACACACGTCATCTTAAGGCGTGCGCCATGTACTCTCTCTGCTAACTCCCTTTCCCTCTGCGCTACGTCTTGGCAAGTGACGACTTCTTGAAGTCACCGAGTTCTTTCCGGCTCTTTTCCACGAGCTGAAGAAGACCCTGCAGCTGTGACTCGTCTTTTGTGACAGTGTTCGCGTAATCTTCTATCAGTTTTATCCCTCTCTCTGCCACGTCGTTGGTAACTTTCAGATGCGAGATGACATTCTTCAGATCACAGTAGTTCTTATCTTGATCCCACTTATTCACCGGCAGAGTGAGCCACGTAGACGCGCACACCTGCAGGCCTGTGAACACGAACCACGATGACTCATCGATCAGGTCCGGAAGGCGCGTCGTGTCATCAACCGAGACGTTGTCATACGTGAAGTCCTCGGGCACAGCGAGGCGGCACAGCTTCTTTGCCATCTCGTGCTTCACAGTATCTTCCACTTTGTCACCGCAGAGGGCGAAAACGACGGTCTGAGGCCTCAGATACCACAAGTGCCGCCTGATCACTGCCAGTGAAGCCTCTGCAATCTCGCGATCCACAGCCCTGTACTGCAGAAGACGCTGGTACAACACAAGGTCATTCAGCGGGGCATCAGCTGCGACAGGAGCCGCCAGCCAGGCAGGTGCGTAGAGGAGTGCAGTAAATAGTACCACTCTCTGAAGTTTCTGTACCAGCTCGTCGTCGAACTCCAGCTGACCGCTGAACATCAGGAGCTTCGTGTAGTAGATGATCTGAAACGAATACGCACTGTAATGTATAAATACCGATACCACTCCATATAAGTTTGTTTAATGGTAAATTATTTATCTTATTTTTTTCTGGTAGGGACTTCAAATGGCTGTTTGCAGAAGGCAATACAATATTTAACTTCTAATTCAAAATACCAAGCTTGGCCATCCACCTCGCATGATGGTAGGCTCCTGGGCGCATGAAGTGTGTGCCACGACGTGGCTGGGCCCCGAGTACCAGGAGTGTAATCTCCGCCACTTCTCGGTAGTCTTCTCTGACAAGACCAGAAACGGTGACGAGGAACTTGACTGCCTCATCTCGGAGCTCCATCAGCCACGTCACCTCCGCCAAATGCTCGATCTCCAGCTCGCGATAAGTCGAGAGGTCGAGCTTGTCCCACCTGAAAGGGGAGTTATGAAAATATTGCATGAAAACGACTGAAGTTTCCCTTTTCGACTGCTATTAACATCATTAGTAGAAGGACGCTGATATCTCAATTGCTCTGAAGGCAAAAAATCATTGGAGAAAACAAATGCGCCTTAGACTTGAAATTCACCTTCTCCTCAGATACTGGAACAAAGGTTCAGTTGGTGCTGTGGTTCTTCCAAACGCGGTGATGACCACTGCCCCCACGATGAGCTCCATAACGTGATGGCGACAGCCCAGCTGGAAGAGCGGTTTACCAAGCATGTTCTCCAGCCGGACCACCGCACCCTGCACCTCCCCGTATTGGAGGAAGTTGTGTCGAAGCACAGTCCAATCACGTTGTTCTCGCATCCCCAGTCTTTGAGAACACGAAAGGTCGCCTGGGCCTGGGACAGACCGGTGCCGTCAGCAACAGTCGGAACGGCCAGCAACTTTCCTTCTGTGCAGTGGGGAGCTCCGGAGATGAGAATCGCCTGGCGGTGCTCCAATGATCCAAGAGAGTCCTGAAACGTATGTCATACATGCCAATCCATTATCGTCCACTGGAATATGTCAATCCACTGTCGTCACTGGAACATGTTAATTCACTGTCGTCCACGGTGAGGGCAAAACTGACCTTGATTACTTTACCGTCCCAGTGGACGACAGCATGCCTCGGAGATACGAAGGATTTCTGCACAGCTGTCGACACTTCACAACGATGTGCCACTCTTCCACGGCGAGACGTGTCCTTCGAGATACTGAATTTGTCCAGGTCTGCGGGCAGATCTGCCGAACGTAGGACTGCCGCCACGACACTTGCCACCTATGTGCGAAATTGAAAGGAAATTGACAAGGATGCGTATGGTTTTTATGTGACAAAATAATCACTAAATTTTCCGTCGTTACGTCTATTATATCTTTGTCAAGGAAAGATCATTACTGATATATACACACCTGATTATTGGACATCCGGAAGCGATCAGCCACTTCAATAACAGCCGGTGCATTGAGGATGCGGTGAGGAAGGCTGATTGATACAGTTGATTCTCTCGGCTGTCGGTATGGTGGTTCTAGCTGTGATTCGGAGTTGCTCGATGATCTGCTTTCTATAGATTCATCGTCGCTCTCAGCTTCGGTTCCTAATTTCATTTTGAGGTGCCTGGCTCATCACGAGATTGTTGTCTTGAGAGTTGCCGTTTTCTCTTGACAACGAACACTTTATCATTCCCACTCATTGTTGCCTGGCGCAGGCCTCGTGATCGTCTTTATACGTGCCATGTTCCAAAATGCCAGAACATTAGCCACCGTGTCTTTTACGGCGGCCTTCCTGTCAGTAGTTTCCTGCTTGGCATAGAAGAAGTACTGGAGAACTTGATGGGTGGTTGGCAATTTGGCACCACCGATCGAGGAAGATGGCTGACCAATTAAGAAGACGTCCGTGGCTGACCTTAGAGAAGGTGGTGCTGTTGTTGCTGCTTTCTCTTTTCCAGCATAAGTAACTTTCAGTCTTCCCACTCCTGGTTGTTAACAGTTTATCCATTGTACTAAAGTCTAGACTTATCAAACAAGAATCAATTGACACAGTTGATCTGTAAAAAGCAAACTGTGATTAGTAAAAATATTGGTCATAGACATAGCGTGTGTGTGTAATTGGGATTTTAGGATGCGCCAGCTACTGATGCTATGATTACGTCCATAACGGGGACAAATACGGTATTTTAAATTTTAATGTTATTTCTAGGTGAGTGTAACTTCTAAACCACTTATCCGATCAACTTGGTAAGTATCTGAGAGGATTTCTTTCACTGAGAGGATTCAGAAAATATGGTCATTTGATGATTTATCTTTATTCAGTAAAAAATTGTCAATTTGGACAAATTTCCAAAATTGAAATTTTCAAGGTCGATGCGCGACCCCTAAATATTGATCGATTTTGGTGAAAATGGTGTCAGTGTACTTCCACTGAACCAAATCACGGGAAAAACTTTGACCAGCTATAATTTTTTTAAAAAAGTGAAAAGTGATCCACCCTACAGTGTTCATTTGATGCACTTTTTTCATTTCCTTCCATATATTCATAACCTTAAGGACTGATCCTCGAGATACAGGGTCAATTACGTGACTTTTACCACCGAAACACTAACCGAACACTCAGTAACATCTTTTGCAAGCGCCATATTTTTATTTATTTTACAAGAACAGGAAAACCAGTACAATATATTAAAACAGAAGATGTCCTCAATATTACACGCATTCACATATCAACTTAGTAAAGTATATGACGCCATTAATATCAGAAAATACAGCACCGAAAATGCGTGTTTTTCCATTTTGTCCATCCCCTCTTATCTATTAGCAACGCGACAATGCTGAAATTTGAAGACCACGTCAAGCGAATGATTTCACATAATTTTCCAAAATGTAATTACATTGGAAATTAAATTTTAATGCCATTTTCTAGTGAAACGAACGACAAAAACATTACCATGATTTTTTTCACACCAATTGGGAAAATCATGCATTTAATTAAAGCTTAATATTCACTCGGATACAACCGTTAATTAATAAACTAGGCACCTACTTTTTTAAAAGATAAATGTGAAAATTTTTAATATTTATTTAATAATAAGTTCATAAATGATGCGAGTATACTTTTCTGCAAAGCATTTTTACTCATTTCATACACGAGGTAGCGACTAAGCGACGTTGGATCTGTTCACTAGTTGGATGTGTAACCCAAAACGTTATTATTACCCATTTGACAGGACAACCCGCTCAATGATGAGCTCTTGTTATTGTCTTTGGTATGAAGGTAGTGCCTAAAATATTTTGGGGGGATTTTATGAATATTATAGATTAGTACACTTCATCCATGGAATAAGTTGTTTAAAAACAATAAAAACCCATATCATATACTGTAATATATATATATATATATATATATATATATATATATATAGAGAGAGAGAGAGAGAGAGAGAGAGAGAGAGAGAGAGAGAGAGAGGTTCGGAGTTTCTCTCCTGGGGAAACGTCCCTTCCCCCGGTGATCCCCATGAATGAAAATGAACCCATTCATTTCATTCACCAATTTCTTCTTTCGTGTTTGGGTATTACGACAGTTTGTATTTAGTTCATCAATGTACCGATGTTAATTCACACAACTTGGATATTACAATTTAAGGGGTAGGGTGAACCCATTGATGGCTTCTTTCGGATTATTTGTTTCCACTTAACTTCAACTAAGCTAATATCGTTTTAATTTGTTTATCGTTATATTTTCAAAATTTACCCAAAGTTAAACCGTTTATAAAAACACACTAAAATATAAATTTACAGTTACGTTATACAATTAATAAACAAGTATATCTAAAGGGACGGGATAGGCCTCGAGCGTGACACGAATAAAAGCCTCCGACCGCAGATAGAATTTTCTTTTTTGTTGGCCTACTGGGAAGGGGGGGGGAGTAATGTACAGGGTGTACATAAAGTCAGGATCTATTTTTGTGAAGCACTTGGAAATTATATGGAATTCAATCATAAAATGATAAAGTGGTAACATTTATTAAATAATTAAGAGTAGGATTCGACGTGACGCCCGTCAGTATCCCTGCACAGCTCAAATCGTTCCGCAGCATTTCTAAACACATTCTGGAGCATTTGCGGGGTTACGTTATCTGCAGCAGTTCGTATACGTGTACGTAAATTTTCAAGACTCGTAATCTTCGTCTGATAGACGTGCGATTTGATAAAGCCCCATGCAAAGAAATCTAAAGGGGTTAAATCTGGTGATCTCGCTGGCCAAGGTCTTTTGTTGCTTCCGCGTCCGATCCAGCGATTTGGAAAACGTCCATTTAGATAATCCTGAACAATTTTGGCATAGTGACAAGGAGCACCATCATGTTGATAGACGACGGTACTAACAATCCTATCCCCGTCGTCTATCAACATGATGGTGCTCCTTGTCACTATGCCAAAATTGTTCAGGATTATCTAAATGGACGTTTTCCAAATCGCTGGATCGGACGCGGAAGCAACAGACCTTAGCCAGAGAGATCACCAGATTTAACCCCTTTAGATTTCTTTGCATGGGGCTTTATCAAATCGCACGTCTATCAGACGAAGATTACGAGTCTTGAAAATTTACGTACACGTATACGAACTGCTGCAGATAACGTAACCCCGCAAATGCTCCAGAATGTGTTTAGAAATGCTGCGGAACGATTTGAGCTGTGCAGGGATACTGATGGGCGTCACGTCGAATCCTACTCTTAATTATTTAATAAATGTTACCACTTTATCATTTTATGATTGAATTCCATATAATTTCCAAGTGCTTCACAAAAATAGATCCTGACTTTATGTACACCCTGTATTTACTAAATTAAGCTCATTTTCAAATTCGACAAGCCCTCTTTCCACGGGCCGGATGGAAACAATCAAAGTGTCAAAGGAAGGCAAGATATACTGTTATGATGAGCGGTGAACGACCCGCTCTCCGTGACCATTTCTCCCGACTCTCGCTGACTCAATCCTCAACTGCGTGAACCTTTTGCGCTGCGCTCTGTCTCTCCTTCGAGAAGAAAGATTTCATTGTTTCATTCGCGCTTTGCATATGATCTGTCATTTATTTATTACACTGGTATGCATATGAATTTTTTTTGTCTGCTGTGAGGGTTTTTTCAACTCATATTATATAATTCGACCATGCTGAATTCGAAAATGACATTGGTTTTCCTCAATCAGGTCAGGTTTTTTCTCTATTGGCCATTTATTATAAGTCCAATTTTATCCCCAAATTTATTGATTTTTTTAGCTTAAACACTGTAGATACGAGTAATATTATAAGAACACTCGTGAAAAATGAAAACTTTGTGTGAATAAATACTTTTATTCATACAATGAATATGGAAAAAAGTTTATTGAGGAAGGAATGAAGTTTTTTTGGCTTTCTGTCTGTGTTTTTCTTCGGGCACGTCTCGCTTCAAACACCAGCAATAGTCCGCCAGCATATTGATATCCCAGTTTCCCTGGTACCTCTCTTCCATTATTTTGATATCTTGGTGAAATCGTTCACCTTGTTCCTCACTATAATCCCCGCAATTTTCAGGAAAATAGTCCAAGTGAGACCACAAAAAGTGCATTTTTATGGACACGCGCGACCCATGAGCTTTGAAAGCTTCCATCAAGTTTTCGACAACGGACTCGTATTCTGGACTTCTACGCTTGCCAAGAAAATCAGTGACAACTGATTTGAATGCCTGCCAGGCATTCTTCTCAGTTGGAGTCATTGCGTTTTCGAACTGAGTATCCTTGATCAAAGTTCGAATTTAAGGACCATCAAAAACCCCAGCATTTAGTTTAGCATCAGATATATGAGGAAATTTACTCTCGAGATATCGGAATGCTGAACCCTCCTTATTCATTGATTTGATGAAATTTTTCATGAAGCCCAGCTTAATATGAAGTGGTGGGAGCAAAATTTTTGTTGGTGGTACAAGGGGCACTGAAACGACATTATGCGACCCAAGTTCAAAATTCTCTCTGGATGCCCATTCACACCGTGCATAGTGCTTCTCATCCGCTCGGCTATCCCATTTGCAGAGGAAACATGGGTATTTCGTGTATCCCCCTTGCATTCCCAATACAAATGCCACAATCTGAAAAAAAATGAAAATATTTAAAGAATTTAGAGAATTTGTTCTATCAGATAAAAAAATCTATGCATTGGACTGTATCACTTCTGTGGGGAAGTTAAGTGTTCTTATACGCTCTAACCTTTGGAAAAACAACATAGTCAATAGCAATAGTTTACTTATGATATTAGTATTACCTTCAAATCTCCACAGATCCTCCAGTTATGTTGGTCGTATACGAGAGCATCCAGTAAAATTTTCATGTTATCGTAGCTCTCAGTAAGTTGTACGGAATGTGCTACAGGGACTGATGCAACCCTATTCCCAATGTTGAGAAGTACTGCTTTCAAACTTCGTTTAGACGAGTCTATAAATAGCTTCCATTATGATGCGTTATATGGCAGGCCCAAGGATTCGATTAGCCCCTCAACATTGCAGCAGTACACTAAGGAAGAGGTATTTTCGTGCACTGCAAAAAACTTGCGGAATTCTTCCTCTCGTTTCCTATACCAGGAGAATGTTGTTCCCGGAGCCAGCAAGTTGTCCTCTCAAAGTCGTGAGCCCAAGATCTCGGCAGCTAATTTGGAAAGTCCTAAATCCCTGGTAAGATCATTAAGTTTGGCCTGGTTGAGAGGCCTCGGCTCATTTGAAGCGGTATTTTGAGGTATATACGACTGGGACTGGTCATTGGCATTGGTCATTGATTCATCATCAGAATCATCGAAGTCCATCGTTTGAGGTGGGTCGGGTATTGGAATTCCAGGACCATGGGGTACAGGTCTCATAGCAGAAGGAATGTCAGGGTATACAACAATGTGTTTATTCTTCTTGTTAACTCCTGAAAATAGAACACAGAAACATGGATATAAAACTTGCATATGAAATAGAAGAAGCATTCAGACAGTGGCGGCTCGTGAGGGAAGGCTGCGGTCTGTAAGATATGAAATAGGTCGATGGAGTCTGTATTTTCTTTCTTTTTCATTCATATTGTCCCTTCGGGGACAATATGAATGAAAAAGAAAGAAAATATACAATCATTGTATATGTAAATGTAACTTGTATAACAATATGTATGTGTAAATGTATTTTCTATAACAATATGTATATGTAAATGTATGATTACCATTATGGTGAATATTATGCTATATATGGTGAATATTACATTATGGTGAATATTATCTCAAGTTTCATACGAGGATTTCAAAATATTTAAGAAAAATAAATTTATAAGCCCACCTTGGAGGTTTGTCATGCAGAAATAGCAATCTGTCACGTGATCCTTTCCTTCTCTCCAAATCATGGGAATTCCAAAAGGCAAAGATTTCGCTCTGCCTTTGCTCCATCTTCTCAAATTTTCAATGCACGTCTTGCAGCACATATGAGGGGCGAAATTTTTGTCCTGGTCCCCTAGCTTAATTCCAAAGTATGCTCTATACATTGTCTTCACAAATTTAGTGATTTGGGACTGGTTATTTGGCATGGTAACCGTCCCACATATGTAGCAGAATCTATTGGGATCATTTTTACACGCTCTATTCATTATGAAATATTTTATCTATATGCCTGAAAAGTAAAAAAAGATATTATACAAGTGAAACAAGTGAAGATAGATGTTACTGTTCCAATTCCGCTTTGACAAAATCACGAAAAATTATATTTTACTTATGAGGCCATAGCCGGATAACCTGAGCTGATTGAAAAAACGGATTGCAGATCCGAAATCAGCAGGAAAAACTCTATAAGAATCACTTACAAAACCCTTGACAGCAAAATTGATGCATACCAGTGTAATTGACACTAAAACTTAAGAAACAGTCATTAGTACATTATTTTAACAGTTTTTATAATTTCGTACCTGTTTTATATTAGTTACTAATTTATTTGGCCTATTTCAGATAATTAAATTACTTAATTATATAGATTTAGTGTTCTTAATATACAGGGCCATTCAAAAAAGACGCAACAGTTTAAATTGCTTATATTCCGTAATATTGTTAACATACAGGAGTGATTTTTGTATTAGTTTACAGCGTACAATTGGGAGTTTTTATTTAATGAAAAACATGTTCAGTGTGTGAACCACCGGCATCCAAAACCATTTGCAGTCGACGTTGAAAGTTGGCAAGTACTGTGCGTAGAACGTCATGAGTGATTGTGCTGACAACAGATGAAATTTCCTCTTGCAGCTCACTAATTGTGAGAGGATTGTTTCTGTAAACATTATCTTTCAGATATACCCATAAAAAATAATCACATGGGTTGAGATCTGGAGAATATGGTGGCCAAGACCATCCACAGGCAAAACGTTCAGGGAAGCGATTCGAGATGACGCGATCGTCAAAATATTCATTTAAGGCTACAAGAGTCGTTCGCCTAGCGCTTTAGGCTACTAGGCCTAAGCGTTAACAAAACTCTCAGGTGTACGCTGTAAACTAATACAAAAATCATTTCTGTACGTTAACAATACGAAATATAAGCAATTTAAACTATTGCGTCTTTTTGAATGGCCCTGTATGACTAGACGAGACGGGAGGTGGGCATCACGTGACGGCTATACCTGTGCCTGACTGACTAAACGCAATTACAAGTATGAAAGGGACAAAACCTGTTTTCTGGCTTCGTGCAAAAAAATCATGTACTCTTGTAAATTCATCTGAGGCCTATTTTCTAATTTTATAATCTACAGGGTGGTGTATCGGGGCCAAAAAAAAAGTAACGCGATACGATACTCGATACATTGGCAAATATGTATCTCGTTACGATACTAGATATATGAATAATATATGTATCACGATACGATATAGCTATATATATATATATATATAATATATATATATATCATCAAGGAGATTTCCAGCTATGCTAAAAAAAACTGGAGCGCTTGATGGCGGTGTAGTGTTGTATTTTATGAACAGTTATTTAACAAAGGATACATGTGTAATTGTTGAATGTCTGATGAATTATTCGCTAAATAATTAGATAATTCTTGACGAGGTTTGTTGTATGACAAAGTATCGCGTTACTGACACTTATTTGCATCGTATCTTTCGATACGATACAAATAATAAAAAATGTATCGCAATACGATACAAGATACAGAAAATGTATTGCGATACTACGCCACCCTGATAATCTATTTATTAGACCGAATAGATAGATTATAAGATAGATTTTAGAGATAGATTATAAAATTAATTAGCGTACATCAAATTTTAAACTATATGGGAATATATGTGTCACTTATATATATATCTATTTGCTTATTTACTTTAGTTTTGCGTTGCTGAATTCATGTAATTAATTTCATTACTGGCATATTAAATAATGATAAATGCAACTAATTTATTTATTAATAAACCCCCCAATTTTGCAATTCCAGCAATATATATATATATATATATATATATATATATATATATATGTACACGAGGAAGGGAGATTACAATAGTAATGTAATCGACTACGATTCCAATCACCTTTCATTTCGTGCGCATTATACTGAAGCAAGATAACGACAAATTTTGATTTCAGAACAAATATGAACCAGAGATACTGTGCTCATTATTCATATAATGGTAAAGAATTACAAAAGATATACCAAATTTTAAAAATGTGGAAGAAACCCCTGTCCCAATAATGAGTAGGAACCAATCAGAATGCGCCACTGTGTAATCTGGACGTTAATTTGCTTCGGCCAATAAATGCTCACATTATAAGGGAACATTATTTATACTTCGCTTTATACGGAATGCGTGAAACCACAGTATTTTAAAAACATCATAAATTTCAGAATTTCAATTTAGCATCAATCACTTACTCAAAGACGCTGACATACTAAGACCACAGGTTATCATAAATACAGTGAGACAATTTATTCTTGTAAAGAGTGAGATTACTCGCTTGTGGAAGTCTAAATGTAATATAATTATTTTTAACATATTAAATTGCCTATCAGTAATTTTCTCAATAACAAAGTTAATAATTATTAACAGCATGACAGATCGAATATCTTTAGTAACCAATTACAGCTGTTAAACCTGATGGCGCTTGAAGAGGGAGACGGCAGGAATAAGTGTTGATATACCGCACTGTGTATATATAACTACACAGTGGTAAATCCCAAGGGAAATCTAATTAAATGCGCTTTGCACAGGAGTCCAGGAGCATCTTCACTGAGTTTTTCATATTATTTCGTTCGCTTACACGCTGTTTGAACGAAATAATTTATTTCAGTTAGTCAATGACAATCCATGGTTGTGCATTACGACGCGTAAAGGCAGCTTAATCGTGCGAGTACTCAGCGATTATAATTACTTTGGCGGAGGAATTCATTACAATTTTACAATTAAGTTCCAATATTTCGAAAAAAATTAATATTCCGGATTTTCATTTACTATTTTTTGAAGTCGGGTTAAGTTAGGTTAACAACCAAACCTAACCTAACCTAAAACAAATAACTAGGTTTTTAAAAACGTGTGTACAATATCATCCGAGTTATTTGAATTTCGACTTTTTGGATTAAAACCCTCACGCGGATAAAATTAAAAAAAAATAATCATTGGATAGGGTAAAAAACCGTTTGTTCTGTTTTTTTTTATGGGATACCCGCCCCCCTCAGCTTAACGAAAGCAAGCGTAAATAATTAAAAATTTTAAAAATAAAAAATATTAGTTCTTCGAATTACTGACCTCAAGTTATCACGGACATAAAATTACGCAAAAATCCGAAATGAAGGATAATAATGATGATGCCTGTCTGTCTGTCTTATGTTCGTTTTCACATACCTAACGGCTAGCGTAATCTGCACTAAACTTGGTATACACATTAAGGGAGAACCAGAGAAGGTTTTCGTAAAAGACCCGGCCCTCCCAGTCCACCCCTTAGGTTGTGTTTCAGGGAGGCTTTGCTGCACAAGGCGCAACGGACGTTTATATATATATATATCTATATATATATATATATATATAATATATATATATGTGTGTGTGTGTGTGTGTATACACATTAATAATAGTGCGTACACACTTTTTTGAGTGATAAATGAACTTATATTCGTTTAAACCTCGTTAATACCACTCAACATAATTTGAAGAGAAGAAAGGTTATATGAATTCAGCCGACGAAAGGTATCCTTGACTGAAAGAAGCGTTTGAATGTTTTATATTCTTGGTATAGTAGAGTGTGTATATATACTGTACAAATACAGTGCACGAGTATAATTTTTTTTAATACTGAAATTGGAGCTTCGTTCCCCGTAGACTTATTTAATTAAATCGTGAAATATTTCCTACAAAAAATCGCAGATTCGGAAACGCGTGTTTAAAATTTCAATACCATTTGCATCAACGGGAAAATATAACACAAAGGTCTATGCTGTTATATTTTCTCCTTTATTATTATCATTTATATTCAGAAAATAATAAAGGAATAAAGAAATTAAATATTACGGAGACTTTACAAAATGAAATGCAGTATTTTCGTGCAGTAATATTTTTTATTCTCTCATACATTTAATGTCGTAACATTAATAATGCTGCAACGAAGATGGTACAGCAAAGTATTAGTTAAATAATTTAATAATATGAGTAAAAGAACAAAACTACTGTTGTAACACATTCAATATGGTTAAAATATTGTAGAACGAATTTTTTTTTTTTACTGTAACACAGTAAAAACTGTGATGTAATTAAGAGCAAAGAAAAAAAATTATCCTTCTGACGTTTGAAAACTTATTTTAGAACACTTTTTATGAACCTTTAGTAAACGTAGCTTCGTCTTGGGGATCTTCACGCAGTAAACACAAACATCATGTCCAATATCGCCGAAGTAAGTGAGGGATAGGGTTCCAAGCCTGGGCAACCTCAACTCGAGTCAATTAAAATGGGTGGCCGGTCCGCCACTTTGTCGTAAAGATACATAAAATACAAACGCCCAGCTCTAGGAAATACTGGGGTTCGAACCCACGATTCAGTAGAGTCTCAGCACTGTCGTGGGGGGGGGCCTAACTGATCGAGCCACGAGACGCTCAGTTAACACGACCGAAATTAATAATTAAACTGGTTATAAGTCTAACCGTCTAACGTATAACGCAATTATCAGTGTAGGATGACGACATTTGTACGAGTTCATAGTGCAATAAGTAGTGAATACAATTCCCACGGTCAAGGATCGAATCCAGTCGATAAATTATATGAATGACTCGGTAATTATTGAATGTTTCACCAACACTGAAATTAACATCCAAAATACATTTTTCCAACGTATTTTGGTGAGTTCTGTTCAAATATGACCTTCATATCTTACCCAAATGAACCGAAACAAAGTTATGAAACTGTTGGTGAAACATTTAATAATAACCAATGACTCTCGTTCACTGGCTGTAACGTCATTATCTCGACGTACATTCTGTCAACATGTTTTATTAAGTTAGATTAAGTAAGTTAGGATAGGTAAGACTAAGTTAATTTATTAGTGTCGATACAATGTTCCATCGAGAAAATAGATACAACTCAATATTGGCCTCTTCCTTCGCGATTCCTGTCAGACTGTTCCGTTTAAAATACAATAACGAGCTCAAAATACTTTGTTTACTGACCCCCCTCCCCACACACACCAAAAAAAATGCTTGAGAGAAACAAATCTTGAGACTTTGCATGAAATCAAATCGCACGCCTTCTTGACGCATCCGAGAGAGAGAGAGAGAGAGAGAGAGAGAGAGAGAGAGAGAGAGAGAGAGAGAGAGAGAGAAATTATTTAATAATTAAAGCGTAAACTAGATTGAGAAAACGTTCATAATTGAAACGAAGGACGAGCAAATGCGCCTTAGTATCGAAACCGTAAATGCATCGATCAAAATAAAAGTACGACTATCTTTCATTGAGGTTTTGCAATCTTAATGAAATTCCGCTGTTCTAACGTCATACTGTAGGCATGCGAGTGTCTGAATCTCCTTAAATATTTAACGTTTATACAGACTCTCTCACTCGTTCATTCGCGTGCTTCGTTTGTTTGTGTTACGTTTCTTTTTAATGACTCGAGAAGGAGTCGTGATGACTCTTCGAAATGTGTTATCGTATTTATATTTTTAATAAATTATCTAAACTTTTTGAAAAGTTGGCGTCTCTTTAAACTATTTAGGGCGATCATGTAAGTGTGGTAATAAAGTGTGTGTGTGTATATATTATATATATATATGAGGAGACTGTAGACACCAATCGATCAGGGAGGTACTCCGGGGAGGATGTCAGGCAAAAGACAGGGAGTGCTGGAACTCCCGTTTCTCCTGTCACTGTCCTCCTTAGCTGATCTTTTTCTGTCTCTCATCTACCATGTGAGCAGTTCAGTATGCTCTCAAACACACGCTTCTCCCTCTATTCTTCACTACACATACATGTATTTTACACATTACAAAATGTTTCCAAAATTTATACAGCAAAATAAAAATAGCATCGTGAGCCTTGGAGACCTCGATTTTGGCTCTCTTTCTTATAAAGGGGAACATTTTTGCGAGCACCCGCCCTTGACTCCCTCCTTTCCACACACACACACACACACACACACACACACACACACACACACACACATATATATATATATATATATATATATATATATATACACGGTGAACCAAAAGTAGGTGGACAGTAGGTTGAATACGGTTTGTGTTATATTATATTATAACTATGGTGTTCATTATAACTATGGTGTTTGTGTTATATTATATTAAATATTATAACTAAATTTATTTAAATTTTATTTTGTATTATAGTATACAAAAAAATTAAATATGTATTCTCAAAATAAACGTTATCATTTACTGTCCACCTACATTTGGTTCACCCTATATGTATATATATATATATATATTGTTTAGAAACTAAGAAAATTGAAAGTTTTATTGAGAAATAGAAATTTTATGCATAAAAAAGTATCTCTTATTTTACATCGATAATGATACTATTTTAAAATAATTTTCGACTTATTCCGTGCCTTTGTTGTCAGTAGGAAAATTTAAAATAGTCTGACATTTTTTTTACGTTCCACAAAAGGTATTTACGAAAATGATGAATCGAAATGGTTTTTACAGTTTCTGATTCTTTGTTTTTGTATTTTTATCGATGTTACTGTAATTAATTACAGTCGTGAAATTAAGATTTATTATTTGAAGAAGTTTCTTTATTTCAGACAATTATTTTCCTTATTATATTGTGTTATATTGTAATATTTAACAATTATATTGTATTATATTAGTATATTCTCCGTTTATAGTTCTCTTTGGACTCGAAAAAATTTGGATTCATATATGAATTATTAGTAATAATAGTAGATAATTTATTTATCAAACTTCATTTTTATAGCTGAAAGTAGTCTCTTTTGACATCCTTGTTATTACTGCTGCCAAAACAACTAAACCTAAAATAGAGAAAATCTAAATCTGGACCCCGTTCAAACGTTGGAACTAAATTATAAAAATTTATGCAGGAAAAGGGATAATGTCCCAAATCCAAAATGATCGTTTGAACAGCCACCAACTATAATTTGTCAGACGAAATACTCGAAATAACTTTAAAAAATGCATTTAATACATATTAATCTTTTTATGACGTTCAATCAATATACTGGTATCTGCGAAACACATATTTAACGTTGCATTTACCAAATAATGTAAATACTATTGCAATATTTACATTAATTAAAACTAAATAAATGATGCTATCAAAAGCTGCGCTTGGAAGGAAATTTTTTAGTTTCTTGGATGCGCCTCGGTGTAGTGGTTAGTGTCGCTGATTAAGAATCCATCGGCCCCGGGATCAATGGCAGGCGGCGCGCAGCAAAACCGAGCTGTTCATCCTTCCACACAATAAAGAAATTGGTTGGTAGATAAATGAGTACCCTAGGTAGCCCAGTGGTTAAGACGCTGGGCTGCTGGTGGGGCGTGGTTCGGATTCCACATTAAATTGTAGGTCTAAGGTGGAGTGAAAAGCTTGACCTTCGTCAGAATGAACAATTCGGGCGGAAGCAAAACCAAAGGTGTAGTGTAAGAGAGACGCTCGGGACGTGGCCCACGCAAGGCTGAGACGAACTCTCCTCTGTGCTACAAGTTTTTCTTCAGTCTTCGTATGTATTAACATGAATCTACGGTTATTGCAGTTCTCTATACTAATATTTACAGTTTACAAGATGATGTAATATATATTGTATGTACAGTATATGTCTTTATGAGCTATAAACTTTGAAGAGGCAAAAATATTTGTGTATATATTTACTATATTTTATGCAGGAGAAATGCAAATTGGAATCAGATCAAAGCATCAGTTTGAGTACATTACATATAATAATAAAAAAAAAATCACTGTACACAAAATAGATTCCACTTCAACATACTCCATATTTTTGAAAATGCAACATCAATATATTTAAAAAAAATTTTTTAAATAAGTTATTGGTTTTAAAAATCTGTATTTTATGTATTATATATTCCAACTCACATTACTTATTTAAGAAGCATATATTTCATTTTGTTTATTTTAATATGAACGATACTATATGTTTCTCCATTAGGATCGTTCAAAGAGCTGTAAACCTTTTTTCGTCTTTCGTTTGTGAAAGAAAGACTCAAACTGTAAAGCTTTTTAAAATCAAACAACGATAAATTTATTTCTTAATATGATGAATTTAAGGTGAAATTTAGTGTACCAATTTTATTTACGTTCAACCTTTTCAATAAAAGTGCGCGCGGAAACATTTCGGGTACCCAAAGTACCCTTAAAAGAACTATAAAATTATGGATGAAACGGTTCCAGAAATATATTTGGTAGAATCGGTCTTTGAAAACCTCAAGAAACAGACTCAACTGGAAGCCTAGATTAAAATATTAGGCTGTACTCTGTATGGCCTGCGGAGAGTCCAGATATTATATCCTAACAATGTGGGTTACATTTGGTTTCTAGAAGAATCATACTGGCTTAAGTTTCATCCGAAAACTGATATTAATAAGCCGACTACGTTTCAAAAACATACGAGTTTATTCTTTTTTCGTTTAAATCCATACTCTGAACAGGCTTATTGAATAATCTCTTAAATTTGGAGAGTCACAGGTTTAACTCCGCACCTACGAAGGTACCCAACATTTACATTTAAGATCTTTAGTTGATAACGTCATCACAGCAGTTTCACAATAATTTGAGTGGTTGAGAAAAGGTACAGTCTACTGTTAAGAGCAAAACGCGATAACATTTCAGTGAAACAGAAAAGGATGGATTTCACTTGGAATAAAACCCTTTTGCAGTTGTTTTGAAGGAATATAAAATTGAAAAGGACATGTTCTTTTCAATTTTTGCATTACATTATTTACTAACAAGATAGCACTTGCTATATATATATATATATATATATATATATATTTGCAGGGTACTGTCGCCATCCAACTCGCGCAAAATCTCTTCTTCAACTCGTCAAAAATTCCTTCATCAAACAAAAAATTTAAAACCTATCTAAGTTTAATTCTTCTCGCTCTTTCTGGCACCAAGCCAAGAACCTCTCCATCGACTTTCTTCTTCTTCTTCTTCTTCTTCTTCTTTCCCTCCTCTTTTCCATTCTGACGGCTCAGTTGCTGTCTCTTCTGATAAAGCTGAACTCTTCGCTCAAACTTTCGCCTCCAAACCCTACCCTGGACGATTCTGGTGCTGTTCTTACATCTCTTTCACCCTCTGACTTATTATGTATAATCAGACTCTTTATAGATGTCTATTCTGCCTATCCGGGCTCAACTCCAGGAAGGCGTACGGTCCTGATGGTCTTGAACTGTGCTTCTGTACTGACATCTTGCCTAGGCAAACTCTTCGTCTTTGTCTTCCATCTGGTACTTTTTGTTCCTGCTGGAAGTTCGCTTTCATTCAGCCTGTTCCAAAGAAGGGTGACCGCTCTCAACCTTCCAACTATCGTTCAAATGCTTTGCTTTCTTGCATTTCTAAAGTTTTTGAATCTACCCTTAATAGAAAAATTCTTAAACACCTCTCTACCCACAATCTTCTTTCAGATCGTCAGTATGGATTCCGCAAGGAACGCTCTACTGGCGATCTTCTTGCATCTCTATGACTCTTGGTCATTCTCTTTTCGGGATTTCGATGACCATTGACCTAGACCAGTGTTTTTCACTGTTTTTTTAAGGGAGCCACTTCTTCAGAACATACACACTGAGAGAGCCTCACGTGTGTGTATATATATATATATATATAATAATTATTATTGGTTTTGTTTAACCTCCTTCGCAACATCTAAGGTCATATGACGGAGGGGACCTACAGTTTTACGTGAAATCCGAACCACGGGTCGCTACATAGTCTGGACGCAGCGGACGGTCTCCCATCCAACTACTATCTATCTGTCCCAATGTCGCTTAACTTCGCTGATCAACGGGAAGCGGTGTTACGACATTGGCTACGACGTAGCCCATATATATAATATATATTATATATATACTTTTTCTTCCTGCTGGAAGTTCGCTTTCATTCAGCCTGTCCCAAAGAAGGGATATATATATATATATATATATATATATATATATATATATACAGGGTGGGCCGTAAGTTTCCATACATAGGAAAAATTAAACGTTTGTTTTATGTTTCAGATACCCTAAGAATATGCGTTTGACGAAAGAGCAACGAATTGAAATCATACTGATGGCTGGGTCGGGAAGCAGTCGCATGGTTGCAATGAACTTTAACAGACAACATGGAACGAACATCACACACGACACTGTGGCAAAACTTATTAACAAGTTTCAGAAAACTGGAAATGTTGCAGATCAACCGCGAAGTGGTCCAAGACGTACAGCCACCGATGAAGACACAACAGCTACGATACTTACAGCGCTTACACGGAGTCCCAGAAAAAGTACACGACGGTTGTCTGCAGAAAGTGGTGTCAGCAGATCGAGTATCAGGCGCATTTTGAAAGCAAACAAATGGCATCCATACAAATTGCATAGGCACAGCATTTGAGTGAAGACGACCCGGATAGACGGATGGAATTCTGTGAATGGGCATTAACCAAAGTGAACGAGGATGCAAACTTTTCAACTAAGATCTTGTTTACTGATGAAGCAATTTTTACGTCAATGGAGAGGTTAATCGGCAAAACATACGTTATTGGAGTAATGCTAACCCTAACTGGCTGAGTCTGACGAAGATGCAAGGTGCCGGTAAAGTGATGGTGTGGGCCGGATATGGGGTGACAGAATTATTGACCAATTTTTGTCAGTGGAAATCTTAATGCCGAAAGGTATCTTAACATGTTGCAAGAAGAGATTTTCCCATCCCTGCTAAACGAGGAAGGTAACTTCCCAGTTTACTTCCAGCAAGATGGAGCTCCACCTCATTATGGTCTTCACGTGCGTCCGTATTTGGATCAGCAGTTTCCGGATGCTTGGATTGGTCGGCGTGGTCCTGTGGAGTGGCCTCCCAGATCCTCAGATCTCACCCCCCTTGATTTCTATCTTTGGGGGCACTTGAAGGCCATGGTGTATCAGGAAAAGATACGAGACATAAATCATCTAAAGGAACGTATCACCAACGCCATTACAAGCATAACGTCAACTGTGCTAATGCGTGTTCATCAACAGTGGGGAACACGTATTGAAATGTGTTTTCAAAACAATGGCAACCATGTAGAGCATATTATATAAATAAAAATGGTTGTCCATAAAAAAATGTTTATTTTTCCTATATATGGAAACTTACGGCCCACCCTGTATATATATATATATATATATATATATATATATATATCACAGCTGTTCGTTTGTGATGACGATCCTATATAAATTGAATATATTCAAATTTCTCTCTCTCTCTCATTCCATGCATCGAGAACCGCCACTTAGGCCATCACGAGCCGCATTTGGCTCGCGAGTCGCGCGATGACTAGCACTGCGCTAGAAATATGAAAGACTTTTGATAGAATTTGGCATAAATCCTTAATTTCCTAACTGCCCTCCTTCGGTTTCTATCCATCTGTGCCTTCATCTCTGATTTCCTTTCTGGCTAATCTGAAGCTGTAGTTGTAGGTGGTTGTAGAGGGGGTGTTCCGAATTGCCCCGGGGTCCCGAGTTGCCCCACCCTCCCCTAATCTTATTCGACTAGTTTCATCTGAAAAAACAAATTAGGTGCCCATCCATACGTTTGAAACAAGGCACTTTGTTTTTCCCAAAAGTTCCTACAGCTATCTCCGATATTCCCCGCGGCCGCTCTCACGAACACCAATCAATGGACATACATAACGCGTGACATCCCCCATCCCCCATCCTCCAAATTAAAAGAGACCACTCTCCCTCATTCTCCTATAGTCAAAACCTCCCCACCCCCCACCTCTCCTTTCTGAGAAATGTTTCGCTCCCCAAAAATCTTTATATACTATTGTTTATAAATAGCACAGAAATGGTTAACCAATTTATAATATTATAATTATAATGTTTCAGACCAACAAAGACCCTAGGATCCATTCATGGCTGGTCTACCTAACTGTGTTCGTAATTGTGTATTTCTACACTCTTGCAAGATTTGCAGCAATGCAATCGATGAATCAATGGCAATTACACGTGATCTTTGTCAATTTCTCTGTTTTTAATTGCCTGAATTGGAAAGATGAAGCTATCACTCTTATAGCAAGTGCCAAACAATTAAAGAGGAGAATATTTCTGTGAAAAATGTATAACGGAAATAAATTCGTTCCCGGTTTATAAAACAGAAAGAGATACTGAAGAAGTAACAAAAGAAGACAATATAAATGACGAGCATATGAAAACAGGAAAGGAGACGAAGAAAACTAAAACAGCTACAAACATGTCACATGTCAGAATACCGGACACACGAAGAGAGCGAAAAAATTATTGTAACAAAGGTGCCAAAAGAAACAACTAGATCAGTCGGAGAACACTAGTGTGAATAAAATAAATAGCGAAAAACAAGAGGGAAATCACGATAATAGACAGGTTATCTCCAAAAAAGGAAATGAAACAAACAACAAAAACAAAGTCCCCGAGTGAAAATGTGGAAAGAACTGTATTTAAATTCTATGCAAAAGGCATTTGCAGATATACGGAAGAACAGTGTAAGGGGGTCCAAAAAACCTTAGCCCCCCCATTTGCAGGTTACATGTTTACTTATATCGAAATAGTTTTTAGTAATTATAAAAATATATAAAATCCTTTATTTATTGCAGGTATTAAAATTACTCTAGCTGATAAAGTGATAATATAATGGCTTCTCAATTAATTGGTGATTCGGAGAGGCAACGTGTGATAGATCGCATACGAGCAATAACATTTCGGGAAGCTCGTGATGCTGGAGCCACCTTTATAACACGTTCATGGGTTGCCAAAAAGTTGCGAAGAAGTGAGGACTTCGTCAAAAGAAATTGGAATAAACTTTGGATGAATGTGAAATGGATACAACCAAATCTGGGCGCCCAAATTTGCCACTCTCTCAGGAAACAAAGGACATCATTGAAGCGGTACGCGTAAGCGGAAAACAGCTGTGCTAAACTTTCTAGAGAGATCGAAGTGTTGAGAGGAAAGATCGTTAGTGGTGAGATCATTCGACTGTACCGTCATAGGCAAGGTTTAAAGCCTTGGCATGAACTTCCAAAGCCAAGAAAAACTCAACTTAACATCGATGACAGAATGTGGTTTGCCCATTATCTTGAAGATTGGGATGTGGATGATTTCATGCATTTAGCTGTCTCCGATGAATTTTTTGTTTACGTAACACGTCGCCCTAACTACCAAAATGATCGAGTGTGGGCCACAACACCAGATGAAATCGATGACAATGAACATTATCGCGAATTATTAAAAAGTCCAGACTGTGTTGGTGCGTTTCTTTTGTTCACTGCAAAGAAGCTCATGTGCGTGCTGAAGCCAAATGGTCAGAGTTGGGATGGACAGTATTTTCGTGATATTATTCTATCCCAGCATGTCATTCCTTTTCTAAGAAACCCAAACAATGTTATGGATGTCGATCAGGTCACACTTCTGCACGATAAGGCCCCCTGCTTTAAGGCATTAGCCACTCAACAGTTGTTGCGGAACCATACCATGAGATCGATTTCTTTGGAAATGAAGAATGGCCAGGAAATTCTCCTCACCTGAACCTCTGTGAACACATTGGATCAGTTATAAAGGACAAGGTTGAATGTCTCTTGTTTCAAGAACCTGCAGCAAATCGATTTTCGAAGGATACAATGACGCAACACATTAAAACTGTTTTAGCAAATTTGCGTAACGATCAAGATCTATTCACGTCACTTTTGGCAGGCTACCCAAAGCGAATTCAGGCTGTCTTGGAAGCCAATGGCGGGAACACCAAGTTTTAATTGTTTCTCATTAAATGCAGGATTAAATTCTCTTTTGTAAGGTATGTTTAGTTTTACTGTACCTCTAATGGTTTAGGCCATGGGCGGGGGGGGGGCTAAGGTTTATTGGAGCCCCGTATATATGAGCAACCCACCATGTGTAATTTCTATTACAATGATGGTCACTGTAAATTCGCCGACAGCTGCAAATTTTATCACCCCATCATTTGCAAGTACTATGCAAGGCAGGGGTCTGGAAATATCGTAAGTTCTACTATCATCACCTCCCAACAAAAAAAAAGGGCAATAGGAAAAACGGCAAAAAACCTATGAATACAAACCACGAAGCATATACATATACAGCATATACAGTCGACACAGCTGAAAACCTCCGAGCTGAACCATTATCAAGCAAGAAATTACCAGAACATGTAGGAGGACCATAGGAACACAAAACACGTGACACTGAAGGAAATTGGATTTGGAATACTCGAAGGACACCCTAAAACAGGAACATAAATAGTCCTGTCAAATATTCAAGGGCTAAGACCGAACTACACGATTAACAAAGTTTCATACCTGAAAGGATTTATGGAAGAAACAAGGACTGACATCGCATGCTTCACAGAAACACATCTTAAAGACTGCCAAGGAAACTGTGAAAACTGCTAATACTGCATAGACAAAAAAGAAATAAAATCGATGGTTACAACATACCAGGCTGACAGAACAGAAAAACGAAAAAGTGGTTGTGCTATATACATACGAGAGAGCCATATGACAGAGAAAATAATAAGTAAATCATCTACGTGGAGCTCTTAGCACAAAAAATTGGAAAACTTAACGTGATACTAATAGTCACCTACAGACCTCCGAACATTCTAACTGCCAAATTCTCTGAAGCCATTGCGGACATCAGAAACATAATAAAGTCCTTAACATCCTATTCCCAAATATAATACGGCAGTGATTTTAATTTCCCATTTATAAAATACAAAAACATGGGAACAAATATATATACGAGGTGTGTTCAAAAGGTTCCCGAACTGGTTATGCTGCGCGCGCATCACATGAAGATATTTACCGTTTTGTGAAGTCATTTTGCGTTTTGTGCATTTGAATAATGGCTACTGTTGAAGAACAACGTGTGTGCATAAAATTTTGCGTTAAGCTAGGCAAGATTGCTTCTGAAACCCATGTCATGCCGAACACAGCATTTGGCAATGAAGCCTTTAGTCGGACAACCACTTTTGAGTGGCACAAACGCTTTAAGGAAGGCCGAACGTCGACGGAGGACAATGCAAAGGTGGGATGACCTTCCACTTCAAGAACTGATGACACTGTTGTTTGTGTTCATGAAATGATTCGAGGGAACTGTAGCCTGACAGTCAGGGAAATCGCGGACGAAATAGACATTTCGACATTTCAGAGAGAATTTGGGGATGCGTCGTGTGTCAGCAAAATTTGTGCCACGATTCTTGACTGCCGAGCAGAAAGAGCAACGTGTTGTTGTGTCTCAAGATCTCCTTCAACGTGACAATCATGATGAAAATTTTCTCAGAAACATCGTTACGAGTGACGAGACGTGGGTGTACGGGTATGACGTTGAAACAGCACAGCAGTCATCGCAATGGAAGTGCACAACGTCCCCGAGACCGAAAAAAGCACGGCAAGTCCGATCGAATGTGAAGGCAATGCTGGTCGGGTTTTTCGATTACTACGGACTCGTTCATTACGAATTCGTCCCTAGAGGTCAAACAGTTAACCAACAGTTTTGTTTGGAAATACTGAAGCTCGTGCGATGCGTGACGCAGTAAGGAGAAAACGGCCTGAAAGTTGAAACGCAGGAACGTGGATGTTGCACCAAGACAATACGCCCGCACACACAGCGTTGTTAATTCAGCAGTATCTGGCGAAGCACAACGTCGTAGTCGTTCCCCAGCCCCCGTATTCTTCAGATCTGTCCCCGGCAGACTTTTTTCTTTTCTCCAAACTTAAATTTGCATTGAAAGGTCGAAGAAATTATTCAAAATGTGACAAACGAACTGAAGGCGGTCAGGAATACGGCCTACCACGAATGCCTTCAAAAGTGGAAACGCCGTTGGGAGCGATGTATAGCTCCACAAGGAGACTTCTTTGAAGGGGACAACATCAATTAGATCGTAAGTTACCAGAAAGTTTTTGTGGGATCAGTCCTGGAACTTTTTGAACACACCTCGTATATACACCAGCACAAAGGGGGATACAGAGAAGACCAGAGACAAGCAAAAATGGTGCTAGCTCTAACAAATGGATTTATGTTAATACAGGATATAACAGAACACCAGAAAAAATAATTGCCTGGATCTGGTATTCACGGATAACACCAACTAATCAATGATATAAAAATAGCACCGACAAATATCTCAAACACAGCATTATCGAGGTATCAACTAATAGGCGAGTACTAGAAGAAAATACTCATACTGAAGAAAACAAATTTTAAATTTTTACCTAAACTCTAGACTATAAATTAGGAACAAATCAATCCCATATGGCACAAACAGGGTTGTAAAATAGTCTAAGGAGATAAAACAATCGAAGAAATGTTAATAACTTTGGACGAAAAGACGCTGGAAATCTCTCGAAAATATGTTCGAAAGTACAACCAAAGATAAAGAGGAACTATTACGAGAGGCAAACGCGAACACTATTCTGCAAAAGGAGAATAGCTGCGAAATTAATTAATTGAACAGACACCACCAGGAAAGTGATACAAGTTAAATTGCAGAATATAAACAGAGAATACGAGCCCTAATTAAGGGCCATTCAGAAAGGGAAGAGGAAGATGCGGTGAAAGCAATAAAATAACTCAAAATACTTCTATAGTTTCGCGAAAAGAAAACAAAAACGTGGGCCACTATCGCACCCTTAAGGAAAGAAAATAATGCGCTAACCGACGATCTAAAAGAAATATCTGAAGTATTGAAAGCTCAATATGAATCAGCTTTCAGTACCCAAGAAAGCGACAAGCAGTACCTGACAAAAATACCTATTTTGAAGATGAATTAAATGGATAATATAGACTGATTTTTGAATTTACCCCAAAGACATAGCGAGAACTATAGGACAAATGAAATCACATTCAGTTGCAAGTTCGAACAAATGTAATGCCTTCTTGATTAAAAACTGTAAGAATGAAATAGCTACACCCTCTTATTGGATATGGAGAAGATCCCTGGACACAGGGGAAATACCGAGCATATTAAAAGGAGCCAACTTTTCTCTATATATAAAGTGGGGGGGATAGGTCTCAAGCAAAGAATTATAGACCAATGTCATTGACGTCCCACCTCACCAAAATATTTGAAAGAACAGTCAGGAGAAAATATATGACTGTTTGGAACACAGGAAAGATTGAATGAGAACCAGCACGGATTCAGATCAGGAAGATCGTGCCTATCACACTAATAGAGCACTATAACAATATCATAGACGCACTTCAGAGCAACCGTAACACGGATTTTGCTAAAGCACTCGATAAGTGTGATTCATGACAATATAATAACATAAATGAAACACATTGGAATAAACAGGAAAATGGGTAAAGGATCTACAACCTCCTCGGGAACGTCAGCAAATCGTAAAAATCCAAGGTATATCATTATCAAAATCGGAAGTACGCAGTTCAGGTCAAAAAGGAACGATATTAGTCTCATCCTATTCATTATCATACTGACAGCGATGACACTAAAGTAACCGACAACAGTATAGTACCATCCTTTGCTGACGATACAAGCTCAGCAGAAGAATCGGCAATGCAGAAGAGATGGAAGTCCTACAGAGGGACACAAAGAGAATATACAAATGGTCAGAATTTTAATACTGAGAAATTTCAGCTCTTGAAATATGGAAGAAATGAGGAACTTAGATAGCATACTATGCCTCAGATAGACAGGAATTCAGAGAAGCACAAAAGCAAAAGACTTAGAGGTAATAATGACCGATGATGGAAAATTTGAAACGCAGAATCGATACCGATAAACAAACCAAAAAGTGTTACGGGACAGCTACTGAGAATCTTCAAAAGAAGGGATGAGAGTGTAATGATCCCCTTGTTGAAAATATTGATCAAACCAAAACTTGAATACTGCTCAGTCTTGACATCCCCATACAAAAAAGAAATTAATAAACTAGAAGAAATCCAAAGCACTTTCACAGCCAAGATTGATGGCTGCAGAGAACTCAACTACTGAGAAAGACTATGTAAATTAAATTTATATTCGCTGGAAAGAAGAGAGAGATACACTATAATTTACATATGGAAAATGATCGAAAAACTGGTACCTAACTTCAAACTGAACCCAGTAACCACCCAAACAACACCAGAAAATAGGAACGGTAGAATGTGGTGTTCCTAAATTGAAGGACCGATAAGGGACACCCTCAGCACTGAAGGAAAATAGTTTGGTTGTCAGGAGAACCAAGACTTAAAAACCAGCTTCCGAAAGACCTCAGGAACATCGCAGGTGTCGAAGTTAAAATCTTCAAAAGAAGATTAGACTACATGCCTGGCTCGGACGACACAGGGTGAGCCGGGTGTGCCTGATTATGTGCGGTGGAGACCGTAAGAGAGCAACTCGCTCCTCCATCAGACCAGGCCTAGAGGTGGGGCCACGAGCTTGACTTTCGTGTCGAGACCGACGCACAGAACTTCTACTAAATTTACCAGGTTTATATATATATATATAGACGAAATACTTTCAAAGAAATATGAATGTGTGTATGTATATATATATCTGCATTTACACGGAATATAACTTATTTTTACAATTAAAGAAATTAATATTTAAGTTAATCTCGTAACGTATTCGAGAGATTCCCCTTTATTTGAATAAATCTCCTTTCTCATTCCAATAAATATATATATATATATATATATGAAGGTAAATATTCATACACTGAAACTGAAAACACTTTTAAGAGAATATTCATAAATGTATGAGGTTTGCCGAATATAGATGAGTCGTCGAATATCTTTAGGTCATCTATATTTAGTTCTATTTTAAATATACATTTAATTCTTCTAATACAATATTGCTTGGATTACTTCCCACTCAATGCCATTCTCATTTCTCATTCCTATTCTCGATCCTCAAAAAAAAAGTAAAAAAGTAAAAAAGTAAAAAAGTGAGAAATCTACATTTGAGAAAATGAGTTTTTTCATGTGAAACTCAATCCCATTCGCATTCATTCTTCGCGCTAAAGGCGCCAAATGAGAGTCGCTAATATGCCCAACCCTAACTGAACTTAACCTAACTTAGCTTGGATTGAAGTGAGAAAGACTTGAATGAGAATGTCCTGAAGTGACAAAAGATCGATTTGAGAATTGCCTCCTTTCAGACTTTCACTGGCCAAAGTTGGTGACGTTGGATATATGACTTACCAAGACCCTATATGTATATATATGGTACAATTTCTCACGGGTAAAATGTTTTACCATACCAGACATATTACCTTGAAGGCAAAGATAAAAGTTAGTGAATACCCGTCCTATCTGTTGTAAGTACAATTCCAGAAGCGTCAACAGATAGCCCGGGGGAGCTCAGGCCGACATAATAGTTTACCAATCATAGAATGATCGTTATATGAACTATTTTCATAGAGAAAATAATGAAGGTAATGTTTGCATAATTCTTACTTCCAGAATTGGAGAAGTTAGTTTGGATCACCTGAAGATCAGGGCCCCCCATGTATTCTTGTTTTTTGCTTTACAGTACCAAATATAATAAATTAAATTGAATGCCCGGTTAGGTCAACCGTACGCCCTTGACGATTGGTTAAGTCGTGATATTTTCGTTAGTTTTAACGAAGATATCAAATTTGCACAGTAGTATGGTGTGACATTCTTCATGCAGTTAACCATGTGAGCAAACTTCTGCAGTCTCCTACAATGCAGTTTGATGTGGCAGTTAACCTCCTCACAAAAACAAAAGACTCACTCACCAGCTACAGAAACACAGGTTTTGTTGCAGCACAAGTCGTAGCTAGGGACATATGTGAGGAAATGAATGTGGAGGCTGTGCTGAAGGAGAAGAGGCTCAGATCCACAAAAAAACACTTTGCTTACGAAGCTCCTGACGAACCATTTACAGAAGCCTTAAAGAGGCTGGAAGTCAAATTTTTCAATGTGGTGGTGGATTGTGCCATCGGGTCAATAAATGAGATTCAAAACATTAGATGATGTGAGGAACATATTTGGGGTTCTCCTAAACTTCACACCAATGAACAAGGAAGACTTGTCCTGCAAGTGTGAAAAGCTCTCTAAGATACTGAGCTCTGGAGCTGACTCTGACATTGATGGAAGAGAACTGGCCCTCGAAATTAAGAACTTGCCGACTTTACCTTCACACAACATGACTGCATTGGAGCTTCTCTCCTTCATTCATCAGAAGCAACTGGAGGAACTATACCCCAATCTCTGGGTTGCACTAAGAATTGCCTGCACTCTACCTGTGACAATAGCGTCAGCCGAGAGGAGCTTCTCTAAGATGAAGCTAATCAAGAACTACCTCAGATCATCAATGGGGCAGGATCGCCTCAGTGGCCTTGGCATCATAAGCATCAACCAGGACGTTGGCAGGGAGATTTCATATGATGATGTTATTGATGATTTCGCCAGAAAAAATCTAGGAGGCAAAAATTTTGAAGATACAAACTGTTCTGTATAACTGTTAGCTATTACAGAGTTAGTAATTGTTGGTAGTTGATAATTGCATTATTTTTTTATACATAGTTCTGTCATTTATTCTAAATAATGTATAAGCTAATTTTCAGGAATTTCATGAAGAGTATTTTTTCTGTTTGTCTTCTGAAAGTACATATTTGTTGTTTTGGACATAAATGTTTCATTAAAATTGTTTCATAATTGTTTTTTATTAACACAGCCATTTTTTGTATGTGTGTGCTGAGGTGATGTAGTGAGTAGTAAGGCGTGAGTGGTGGATGGAGGGGTGGGGCCTCAAATGGGTATACTGCTTAGGGCCTCCTAATGGCTAGAAACGGCCCTGTTTAACCATGTCCCTGAACAGGCTTAAGAAGAACTTAGATCTAACTAAAGTTTCAGTACATTTTCGCTAGATTTTAACGAATCGAAAACGTTTACAGAAGTAGTTAAATCTGACTTGTTTTAATTACTTTTTAACGAATCGAAAATGGATGTATGAAGCGAAGGATGCGTAGCTTACGTGGCCTACCCAGTGGTGTAGTGCTGTGGGAACGCGTGGGAACGGCGTTCCCTTACTTTTTTTGGTAGACGGAACGGCGTTCCCTCACTATTTCAAATAAATCCGAACTTACAAATCTCTAACGTCACGAAATTTTAATTCCCACCCCTAGAAGAAATATGAGAAAGAATCATTAACTGTTTCATTTCTTTTAGCTTCGACTGAGGCAATGCTAGCCTATAAAGATCTGGTGAAACAGTCACCACGGCGTACCAGTTGTTAACTTTTTTTTTAGTTAATCATTCCAGTTGTTAGCTATTTTTATTGATCGTACTGGATGTCGTATATCTAATGACACTGGAAATACTGCATCTTCAACCTTGGAATATATCCTAATACCCAGTGCATATGACCTCAAAATATCCCTGAAATTGGTCAGATTTCAAAAGATTTCCCGGGGGGCTTACAGTGCCCTCGGACCCCCAGCTGTATGGGCTCGCCGCGCTCGCCATTGTCCCCCCCGCATCTGAGTAACACTTTCAAAATGCGTTCCCTCACTTCTTTATTTAGCACTACACCACTGGGCCTACCTGATAAGCGCTAAATAGCAAATGACGTTTTGATAGCATTTCCATCGTCGGCTGTTTACCGTTATGCGGCGGTGTCAGACTTTCAACCTCAAAAATTAATGTCAAACTGAACGTTTAGTTTAAATGTGAAACTAGAGTAACTGTAACTTACAAAGTTACACGGTAATGATGGGCTGTTTAGCCTCCTTCGCAACATCTAAGGTCATATGACGGAGGGGACCTACAGCTTTGCGTGGGATCCGAATCACGGGTCGCTACATTATCTAAACGCAGAGGACAGCCTTCCATCTAACTACAACCCAGATCCAATGTCGCGTAACTTCGCTGAACGACTGGAAGCAGTATGACGACATTGGCCAAGACGTAGCCCAAGATAGTTACAAGTTACTTAACTATCTGAAGATATTTCCTTTCGAGACTAACTCAGTTACCGTTCAAGTTACTGAAAATTAACTGTCACGGTAAATCAATTAATTTACAGCTCTATTTATTTATCATTATTTTTCTAATTACCATTAATTTTGCCTGCATTGTATTTCTACCAAATATCAGCGAAGCAAAGCTAATTATTACACTGGTATGCATCAATTTTGCTGTCAAGGGTTTTGTAAGTGATTCTTATAGAGTTTTTCCTGCTGATTTCGAATCTGCAATCCGTTTTTCTCAATCAGCTCAGGTTATCCGGCTATGGCCTCATAAGTAAAATAGAATTTTTCGTGATTTTGTCAAAGCGGAATTGGAACAGTAACATCTATCATCACTTGTTTCACTTGTATAATATCTTTTTTTTACTTTTCAGGCATATAGATAAAATATTTCATAATGAATAGAGCGTGTAAAAATGATCCCAATAGATTCTGCTACATATGTGGGACGGTTACCATGCCAAATAACCAGTCCCAAATCACTAAATTTGTGAAGACAATGTATAGAGCATACTTTGGAATTAAGCTAGGGGACCAGGACAAAAATTTCGCCCCTCATATATGCTGCAAGACGTGCATTGAAAATTTGAGAAGATGGAGCAAAGGCAGAGCGAAATCTTTGCCTTTTGGAATTCCCATGATTTGGAGAGAAGGAAAGGATCACGTGACAGATTGCTATTTCTGCATGACAAACCTCCAAGGTGGGCTTATAAATTTATTTTTCTTAAATATTTTGAAATCCTCGTATGAAACTTGACATAATATTCACCATAATGTAATATTCACCATATATAGCATAATATTCACCATAATGGTAATCATACATTTACATATACATATTGTTATAGAAAATACATTTACACATACATATTGTTATACAAGTTACATTTACATATACAATGATTGTATATTTTCTTTCTTTTTCATTCATATTGTCCCCGAAGGGACAATATGAATGAAAAAGAAAGAAAATATACAGACTCCATCGACCTATTTCAGATCTTACAGACCGCAGCCTTCCCTCACGAGCCGCCAGTCTGAATGCTTCTTCTATTTCATATGCAAGTTTTATATCCATGTTTCTGTTTCTATTTTCAGGAGTTAACAAGAAGAATAAACACATTGTTGTATACCCTGACATTCCTTCTGCTATGAGACCTGTACCCCATGGTCCTGGAATTCCAATACCCGACCCACCTCAAACCCTGGACTTCGATGATTCTGATGATGAATCAATGACCCATGCCAATGACTAGTCCCAGTCGTATATACCTCAAAATACCGCTTCAAATGAGCCGAGGCCTCTCAACCAGGCCAAACTTAATGATCTTACCAGGGATTTAGGACTTTCCAAATTAGGTGCCGAGATCTTGGGCTCACGACTTCGAGAGGACAACTCGCTGGCTCCGGGAACAACATTCTCCTGGTATAGGAAACGAGAGGAAGAATTCCGCAAGTTTTTTGCAGTGCACGAAAATACCTCTTCCTTAGTGTACTGCTGCAATGTTGAGGGGTTAATCGAATCCTTGGGCCTGCCATATAACGCATCAGAATGGAGGCTATTTATAGACTCGTCTAAACGAAGTTTGAAAGCAGTACTTCTCAACATTGGGAATAGGGTTGCATCAGTCCCTGTAGCACATTCCGTACAACTTACTGAGAGCTACGATAACATGAAAATTTTACTGGATGCTCTCGTATACGACCAACATAACTGGAGGATCTGTGGAGATTTGAAGGTAATACTAATATCATAAGTAAACTATTGCTATTGACTATGTTGTTTTTCCAAAGGTTATTTGAGAGCGTATAAGAACACTTAACTTCCCCACAGAAGTGATACAGTCCAATGCATAGATTTTTTTATCTGATAGAACAAATTCTCTAAATTCTTTAAATATTTTCATTTTTTTCAGATTGTGGCATTTGTATTGGGAATGCAAGGGGATACACGAAATACCCATGTTTCCTCTGCAAATGGGATAGCCGAGCGAATGAGAAGCACTATGCACAACGTGAATGGGCATCCAGAGAGAATTTTGAACCTGGATCGCATAATGTCGTTTCAGTGCCCCTTGTACCACCAACAAAAATTTTGCTCCCACCACTTCATATTAAGCTGGGCTTGATGAAAAATTTCATCAAATCAATGAATAAGGAGGGCTCAGCATTCCGATATCTCGAGAGTAAATTTCCTCATATATATCTGATGCTAAACTAAATGCTGGGGTTTTTGATGGTCCTCAAATTCGAACTTTGATCAAGGATACTCAGTTCGAAAACGCAATGACTCCAACTGAGAAGAATGCCTGGCAGGCATTCAAATCAGTTGTCACTGATTTTCTTGGCAAGCGTAGAAGTCAAGAATACGAGTCCGTTGACGAAAACTTGATGGAAGCTTTCAAAGCTCATGGGTCGCGCATGTCCATAAAAATGCACTTTTTGTGGTCCCACTTGGACTATTTTCCTGAAAATTGCGGGGATTATAGTGAGGAACAGGGTGAACGATTTCACCAAGATATCAAAATAATGGAAGAGAGTTACCAGGGAAACTGGGATATCAATATGCTGGCGGACTATTGCTGGTGTTTGAAAGCGAGACGTGCCCGAAGAAAAACACAGCGGAAAGCCAAAAAAACTTCATTCCTTCCTCAATAAACTTTTTTCCATATTCATTGTATGAATAAAAGTATTTATTCACACAATGTTTTCATTTTTCACGAGTGTTCTTATAATATTACTCGTATCTACAGTGTTTAAGCTAAAAAATCAATAAATTTGGGGATAAAATTGGACTTATAATAAATGGCCAATAGAGAAAAACCTGACCTGATTGAGGAAAACCAATGTCATTTTCGAATTCAGCATGGTCGAATTATATAATATGAGTTGAAAAAACCCTCACAGCAGACAAAAAATTCATATGCATACCAGTGTTATAGTACGTAGTATACTATAGGTAAATGTAATCACAAGAATACAAGGGCATTCGCAAACAATATTGGAACTTCATTAACAAAGCAATTAATAAAAAAAAACACGCCTTCTAATCCCGATAAACTAATAAATGATAAAGCGCTCATTACGGACACAATAAATATTTTAAACACTTTCAACGAATACTTCACTGAAGTGAAAGCTGAACCCTCGTCCAATATCCCACCCACGCAGCCGTCCTTCGATACATACCTAGGACCTCTCCTAACACTCTCTCTTCTTGTCAGCTACTGTGGCATACAATTTAGTAACAACCGTAAGGTAATACATAAAATTAAAAAAGCACGCTAGACACAATACCAAAAAGCATTTATAAAGAATGATTGACTTTAATTGCGCTTCTCAGCTCCCAAACCTCATTAACCTTTCCAATCAAAGCCGTACCTTCCCAGATTGCCTTAAAAGGCTGAAGTACAGTACGCCCTAGTTTTAAATGAGGTGATAAATCTTCACCCTGAAACTGTAGATCCCCCTACATCCTTCCAACTATCAGTAAATTATACGAGAAAGTAATATACTGTATAATCAAATAATAAAATTTATACCAAAACACAAAATAATTTACAACAGTTTGGATTTCTACAAAAACACAACCAACGACGTGTAACTGCTCTATTAGAACATTACAACAATCTGAACGACAAAAATCGTCAATAATTCTCTTACTTGCTCTGGTTAAAGCCATTAACACAGTACTTCATGACATACTATACTCCAAAAAAACTCGAACATTACGGATTTAGGGGAATTCCTTTAAGATGGTTCCGCTCATACTTGAATAAGAGGACTCAATTTATAGCACGTGATTTTTGTACTTCACAGGCAAGATCCATATCCTACGTAGTGCCTCATGGGAGCATTCTGGAACCTAACCTGTTCCTCTTTTACATAAATAACTTCTCCCCATCACTGATTAACTCGTCCCGTTACCACTACGCAGAGGACACGATAACACTGCCCAACAAAAACAATTTTTTTGCTGCTGATTTAATTCTAAGACCTGTTTCTGGATAATATTGATGTGCTGATTTCAAAAATCACCTTAGATTTTGTCTATCACATCAGGTTTTCGTGCAATGCAATATGCCTATTTTGGGTGATCCATGAAGGGCGCTTATCAAAATTGATGATTTTTGAGACCTGTTAACAGCTGTTTTGCTGTTAAAATTTTATCTGTGGAATACGCAAATCTGTGCATTAAATCTAAAGGTCATGTACAACATATTAAAATCTTGGGTATCTGTGATTTCCCCAGGTGTGAGCGTGACGTCATGATCATGGATTCATTTTTTGCTATTTAAACACTTTTAATCACTTTATGTGTCAATATTACCATTGTATATTAAAGTTCACTCCCTGCACAATTGTTTACTTTTCCATGCTATTCTGAGTATGTAAAAACTTATTTTTTGAAAAGAAAAAAAATTGGGCATAACCCTGCCAAAATGCGATATCTCCAAAATATCCGTATTTGATTGCTCGAAAACCTGACGTGATAGGCAAAAACTAAGGTGATTTTTGAAATCAGCACACCAAAGTTACCTAAAAACAGGTGTTAGAATTAAATCAGCAAAATTGGTGTTGGGCAAGTGTAATCATTACTTCTAAGGAAACGGGTAACATTCGAAACTCATTTCCCCACCTCGTGGTGGTGAGTGTGTCCCAAGGGTCACCTGAATTCGATCATTAACAGGGTGAGTGGCCGGCCCAACACAACCGAGGCGCCAGCAAATGGGGGTGAACCCAGAGCCTCACTGCCGAGTCCGACAACGAGACCACTGGTATCCCATCATTACTTCTAACAAGGACTTACTGATACTCCAAACAACTTCCAACATTGAACCGCAAAGAATTTATCTCTGATTTAACGCCAACAAACTATTCTTAAATATAAAAAAAGACTTATACATATAGTCATCACAGAAAGAAAACGCTGACCCCCTTCAATCTAACTATAAATTAAATCCCTATAAAACAAGTGCTGTCTGCCAAACTTCTGGGAATTACCCTCGACGCAAATTTGTCATTCAAACCTATTCAACAAATTAGCCAAAGTCGCATACATAATTTCAAAAGCAGGTGCGACACTCCTAAAAACAAGTCCTCATATCCATATACTAAAAATTACACTATCGTATACTCACATTTACAGAACTGCATTAGCGATTACGGAAATGCTCAACAGTATTTAATTCAGTCATTGGTGGTCACGCAGAAAATAAATTAGGAAAATTTATAAATCAAACAAGCGACATAATTTTCCACTTGAAGATATTTACAAACTAAATATTGCCTCTTATATGCAACAAATTGTCGATAATACTGTTCCAGAAATCATCCAAAACAAAATATTAGTTTACCAAATTCAACTGAACACAATCAAACGAGTACATCAGAAAATCAAATTATACTCTGTTGTGTGCAACTAGATGCTTATTCTTCACCTAACCCAACCTCTGGAACAACCTTGATCAAGAGACAGAAAAATATATAACACGAAAATGTTTCCAGAAAAAATGAAAGATAAGTCCATCATATCTACAAACCATAATATCTCTAACCTGTTGTTTACCTCCATTCCAACCTTCTTCAACCGCTCCCTCTACGATACGCATCAATTACAAACAAGATAATTAATTCTATTCCTGTGTCGTCATAAAAATCTTTTTGTAAGGTCAAGGTAGTGAATGTTAATATCCATACAAAGTCAAGGTTATTTCATATTATACATATGTAGACTTTATATCATCTACCTAGAAAAAGAAGTGATAAGCTTAGCTCAAGTCCGTATGTAATATTGAAATCCACGTGATCTCAATTTCTATAGTCATATTTTAACGCTATCTCATACATCATCTTCCGTTAACCAATCATATCTGTACTTAATTTTACAACTTTTCTTCCCTATTAACTTACTGTACTGTAAATAATCTATATAACTCAGCAATATCTATAGTAAAAATTTGTCAAATAACACCAATCTCCCCCCCCCCCCCCAAACGCACAAAATTTGCTTGCAAATGGCAGTTCTATGCTGTACATAAAGAGGAAAACTTTTGTTGATCCATTTATATGTTCCTTGTATACGTATAAATAGAATAATAAATTAAATTATAAATATGGGAGTTTTAATCAAATGTTTCAATTACTTCAATAAAATGTGGACTGTAATGTTTTACCAATAAGTGAAGATTCACAACATTTGGATTTTTACTGTTCAACGTTCAGGAAGGAAAATGGTATTTTTTCTTTAATTTTTTAGGATGAAGAAAAATTGTATAAAAAATACAAGTTAATATTAATTGTGCAAAAATATAATCTTAAATTTTAATTCAACTTTTTTTTTTTAATTTTATACAATATTAATCAATATTATTAAGGATGGAAGAATAATGACGTTTTTTGGAAATTGACAACAAGACGAGTGGTTTCTATGGCCATTTTCGCTGCTGAATACGAATCTGGCTGGTTCTTGGACCTAAAATGAAGTTTTGACCTGGTTCAGTGGATTTTTTTCAAAATGGCGGGCAAAACAATAATTTTCTCTTTTTGATGCTTAAGAAAACCGCCATCCCTCATATGTAATGTCTTTTCATATGTTTTCAGGATCGCTGAAGTTGAAAATGAACACATCAGAGACATTCGATGCGTGGTTTAGCGGTTATAGGCAAAAAATGGAAAAGAAAGTTATTATTTTATTAAAAAAATCATGTACAGAAGAAACACAAGTCATTCATATCAGTTCCATGATGTAATTCAAATCATGAAATCATCATATTTACAACACATTGTTCAATAAACTATCAATATCACTAGTAACATTGTCCTCTGGTCGTAAGACATTTTTAATAGAATTTCTCCGTTCATCTACACTAAATTTTTCCATTTTGAATTTCCCGTCTCTCATTTTAACACGTCTCATTTGACGAATATCTGGTGTGATGGTGTCTCAAATAGGCAATTTCTGTGAGGAGCTGCTTTTCGTTCAGTTTGTACAGAGCATCCAGGTTGTTTGGAGTCATAGGGCCTCCATGTTTCTTGCAATTTTCCAAAACCGCCAATATTTTGCCAGCTTTTTTCTTTTTTGAGCTTTTCTTTTTTCAGTAGGGACAATTTCTTTGCAGCATGCACAGTAGCTAGAAAATCTTCCTCTAATTTCTTCACTTTCTTTACTTTTTCCGAACCCCTGGCTCATTTCCAGGACGCCTTCCTTTCCTCAAAAGACTTTCATTCGAACGAAGTGTCTATCAGAAGTCCGTTAGTCACAATAAAAATTTTTCTCGGGTGCGTTTGAATGGATATGCTACCACCACTGGCCCTGATTCGGTTGTCATGTTTTGAAAACTCTGAGTCGCATCCTAAATTTGTCAGCGGGGCATACATCAAGTCTGGATTAGTGTCATCGTCTGATCTTGTTAAATAGTCCATACAAGACAGCTGATTATTTACAATATCAATGACTTCCTCTAGAACTAGAGCTTCAAGTTTATCGTCACCAGATCTGGTTTGTTCCTTCCTTCCAGCCATCAATTCATTCAATTCAACCATCTTACCTTCAAAGAAACGTTTTACTCCAGACCAAATTTTTTCACTTTTCTCGTCACCCTTCTTGTCAATTCCAAGAAGCTCCATCATAGGGAAAATCATCACTTCACCCATCATTGCGTAAATTTGGGAACAACACATGAACCATTGACTTTGGATGAAAGTTGACACTGCGAGAACTAGTTTGTTATTATTGACATCTACTACGGCATCAAAGAAAGCTTGGATGGAGTCTCGCCTCGCCAAATATTCTTTTGCTAACTCGGCAATTCTCCCAAACTTGTTTGCCAAGAAGCCTTTGAATCCACCACATTTGAGTCCATTATCCGCTATCCAAGATTTATAGTCATTATATAGGGATACCGAATGGGAGGCGTGGCTGGGAGAGAGCAATTTAGCAATTGCAATGTTGTAATGAGTCCCAAAGTATGAATGGAAGAATCAGGAGAACAGAAAACGTTTTCTCCTGCCGTAACTTGAAGTAGATTATGTACTCCGATTTTCTGTTCTGTGTTTTTAAACACTTTGTCTATAGCGTGATCTACTCCTAAAATGCTATGGGCGCAGCACTTCAAGATCTTGTTTGATTCCATTCCAAGATGTAAAAATACTCCACATTCACTACCTCGATCAGACATCCAGAAGTCTATTTGAAATTTGAGTTCGTCAGTGGTAGAATTTGCTAGTACGGCTAGACAACTCAATTTGAATTCGTAAGCTCTGGCTCCATCCTCTCCGGAATGGCTGACGTTTTCCAGATCTCCAGTTGTCAGCGACTTTTTCATGCCAGATGGACCAGCGATGGTGATGTGGTCAGCCTTCACGTCGTACAGCCGGTGGCTGGCAGCCTTGGTCGTATCGTCAAGTCCTACACTCACAACGTTATCCGCTTTGTTGAGGATTTGTTGAGAGACATACTCTAGATTCAAGTATGAAGCATCTTCCAAGTATTGCATTATTGATCTGCGGCTCGGAAATACATACGTCAAGTCTGAATACTGGTGACGGACTTGTAACTCTTCGTCTTCACTCTCCATCTCACCCTCACAATCTTTCTCATTATCATCTGCCTTCAGCTTCCAATCTTGATCAAATATCATGTTAGCTACTCCTACTATCACTCTCGAAAGCTGAACTATACACCTCATCAAGATTTCGTTCAGACTTTTTTTGCTAGTTCTGATTTTCACTGTCGGAAATACAGCTTTTTGTTCTTTACTCTTCTCCTTACTTAGATCTTCTTCCGATCAGCGAAGTTTACGATCAGTAGAAAGAACTGTCTTTGCCGTTGTTGGTTTTTCAAAACTCGGATCGTTTTCAGAATCGACTGAAGTTGCTAACATTTCAATAATTTCTGATCCCTCTAGCTCCCTTTGCTCTCTCAAGTTGCTTTCTGTTGCTTTTCGCTTTTTCTCCGCTGATCTTTCGCGAGTTTCTTTCCTCTTTTTCTGTCTCACCCAATCTTTTGGTACTGCATTTCCACATATGGCCTTATACGCACCAAAGCATTTATCCCAATAAAAAGCCTTATCCTCATCAGTCATTTTGACCCCAAATTCTTCCGCAAGTTCTGCTTCGTAATCCTCATCGTCAGTTCTAATGTTGTAGGCGTTCTTAGTGAGCTGATCATTAAAGCCGCTCACTTTTTCGTATCATTCGACACTTTTAGGTTTTTGTTGGCAGCGTTCATTCTTTCTCAGTTTGTTAAAATGTTCATAATCGTCTCTTATTTTTTTCGCCACTGTTTTTTCATGCATGGGATAAACATTTTTATTAATCCAATCTCGTCTTAGTTCATTTGCAACTATCTCGCTCGCATCATCTCGAGTCATTGACTTTTTCTGTCCTTTTACTCCTTTTTAGCAAAGTGCAAGCATCCTACCAATCACAACTGTCCCTGGTGCCAACTTTCCAGTCCATTTAAATTCGTCCACTTCTGTGTAGGTTTCTCCAAAAAGTTATTTTCTGGCGGCACTGCGTGATTTCCTTTCACCAGCCATCATTACCAATCAGCAGTCACTAAGCATTAGGATCTGCAAGTACAGTAAAACTCCATTAGTCGGCATATAACACCGAAATATGATAGGTAATACAAATTATAGTCATGCCAGATGTATCATATATATTATCATTATTAAAGTAGATTATATCAAATATTGCATTTAATATATTATTTACTATTATTATTAAAGTATATATACACACTATATTATTATTAAAGTAATATACACAATTATCATTAAAGTAAATTAGCACAACATTGATAGTACGAGAAACCACAAAAGCGAAAGTAACCAAACACCAGAACAAGCCAAAACACTAAAGTAAGCCTAAATAAAACATCACTATTACGACACCCTAGATACTTAACAACATTGAAGAATGAACATAACCATGATTGAAAATATAGCAAGCATTTATCAACTAATTACTTTTTTCTATCAGTTATAAAGGTTTGGAGGTGGGAGGCCTCATTCATCCTTTATGTTCGATATGGATCGGGCATTTTTTCAAATTTTTCGTCATCTATCTGCTTAACCACACTCCTAATGTTTCTCATTCGCTCATTTTCGAGTTCAGTGACCATGAAAATATTTGAAAAGACATTACATGTGAAGGGTAGCGGGTTTTCTTTATCATTAAAAAAAAAAAATCGATTTTTTTTGGCCGCCATTTTGAAAAACCCACAGAACCAGGTCAAAAATTCAGTTTAAGTCCAAGAACAAGCCGGATTAGTATTCAGCAGCCAAAATGGCCATAGAAACCACTCGTTCTAAAAATAATGTTAGATTCCCCAACCCCTAATATTATTGCCATTTATCTACAAACCTACTTCGAAGTGGTTGAAATTTCAGGAGAGTTTATAAGTAATAGAGCCCACCGAGCTAATAATAGGGCGCATAGGGTTGCCAGGTTAGCTCGGTGGGCTCTATTACTTATAAACTCTCCAAATGGCTTGTCAAAGTCTTGTCCCCCATTCTCGGAACTATCTCTGATTCACATGTAAAAAATTCCATGGATCTTACTGAAAAATTGAATAATGCACGTACTGAAACTAACGATAGATTGATCAGTTTTGACGTTTGTTCATTGTTTACAAAAGTGCCGATTAATGATATGCTTGACTTTCTCTCCCAAGAATTACATAAGTATGACCTGCCACTACCTTCACACATTGTTTTGGAACTTATTAAGCTTTGCATCAAAGACTTTAAATTCACTTTCAATAACGAGTATTATCAACAAGTGTTTGGGATGGCCATGGGCAACCCTTATCGCCCCTCCTCTCCAATTTTATATGGAGTTTTTCGAAATTACTTACATTCCGAGAATCCTGGGGGTTGGCATCCCTTGGTTGCGGTACGTCGACGATATTTTGTGTATCTGGCCCATGAATCGTGACCTGGATAACTTCCTCCTTCAGTTAAATGATCAAGTCCCCTCCATTAAGTTTTACTTTAGAAGTGGAACAAGACAATTCAATCCCATTTTTGGATGTGCGTGTACATAGGGAAAGCCCAGGTTTTAAGTTTAGTATCTATCGGAAAACAACAAACAATTGTCCTACGTACACTTTTACTCGGGACATGACACCCCCACTAAGAAGGCTATTTTTTCATCAATGTTTCTCCGCGCCCTTAGGATCGCCAGTCCGGAATACATCGATGCCGAATTGGAAAAAATCAACGGTATTGGAAGTGATCTGTGTTACCCATCTGCGTTTATGGAATCTTGTCTCAACAAGGCAAAACGAACTTTCTATCGTGTCAATAATAACACTCGTACTTTGTCAAAAAATATTTTAGTACTTCCATTTTTCCCGGCTTTTTAGGCATTGCTAATGTACTTAAACTTTTGGATATTAATGTAGTATTTTCATATAACAATATTGTGAAAAATATCATAGTAAAAATAGCCCTACCAATAATTCAGGCATTATCTATAAAATTGGGTGTAGACAATGTGATTCCTTTTACATAGGTCAGACGGGAAAGGATTTGCACACACGTATAAAACAGCATCAATATTCCGTTAGAACAGGACAGTTGTCCAGTGCTCTTTTTGTCCATTTGTCAGAGTTATCCCACTGTATTGATTGGAATAATGCTTCAGTTTTATTTCATTCTAGCAACATTGTTAATAGAAATATTCTTGAGTCTGCCATTATCCAACTTTCAAATAACTTCAACATAAGCAAAGGTCTTTTTCAACTCGATCCTGTTGTTTTGAATTCCTTCAAAACAAATTTAGATAAAAAGGGTAGGACGCTAAATCTTTGGTAAACTTGTAGGCTACTTTATTAACTTTTAATCTTCATTTTATTTTTATATATATCGAAACTTGACTCTAAAAGGCAAAGTGTTAAAACCCGGGCAGATTTCCAGTATAAATTTGTATTTTTGTAATTCATTTGATCTTGTGCTAAAAATCGATATTTTTCCTTACAAATCTGTATGCCTCTTTGTTAATCCTCTAATTTTTAATTTTTAATTTTTACTTTTAGTTCTCCGTTTATTGCATATATATATATATATATAAGTTATGTATGTGTGTAGATATGTATGTATGTATATATATATATATATATATGTTTGTGTGTATGTATGTTATTTATTTATTTTTTTCTTTCTGTAACCTATATATAGGCCGTAACCTTTTATGTACTTCAGTGTTCCTGAGGATGTCATTAGACGAAAGCGCTTGAGCACCTTTTTGTGTTTCCTTTCCTTCGTGGTTTTATTCATCATAAATATTTTTCACGTGTTACTTTCGTGAAATAATTTTCATATATATTATATATATATATATTATATATATATTATTATATATATGGGAATGAACTCAGAATGGTTACCTGAGGTTTTTTATGATACACACAGACCGTGCGTGGAACAAGGAACTCTCCTAGGATAATTAAATCCACTATAGTCGAATAAGTAATGGTAAATGACAAATATCACAGTTTTTCTTTTTCATGATGCTAGCCCGACGTGGGCAACGGGTCACTCGCAAAGAGGTCCCAAAAATATAGCTTCCCTCACCAGCTATCTGCAAAGCAGATAGGATCCAGCTTTAGGACAGGATCTAGTGTTTAAAGCAGCCTAGCCCAGCTACATTTAGAACCTCAATATAAGCAAAAGACTCGCTGCCTTCACGTCAGATTGAATACATCAAGAAAAAGGGGTAACTATTATATTTTTAGCCAAAAACCAAAACTTAAACCTCAACTGGCAGAATTGAGCGTCCACTTTTCAAGGCACATAACATGTCCGTTTCAAGATGGGAATGGCAGCGAGTGAAGGCAGCGAGTCTTTTGCTTATATTGAGGTTCTAAATGTAGATGGGCTAGGCTGCTTTAAACCCTAGATCCTGTCCCAAAGCTGGATCCTATCTGCTTTGCAGATAGCTGGTGAGGGAAGCTATATTTTTGGGACCACTTTGCGAGTGACCCGTTGCCCACGTCGGGCTAGCATCATGAAAAAGAAAAACTATGGTATTTGTCATTTAGCATTACTTATTCGGACTATAGAGGATTTAATTATCCTAGAAGAGTTCCTTGTTGCACGCACGGTGTGTGTGTATCATATATATATATATATATATATATATATAGTGTGTGTGCGAATAACGCTATCAAGAAATTCAAATTAAAAATAAATATTTGAATAAAAGCAATACAGTAATACAGTAAAAAAAAGGGCATCAATTCACAAATATATATATATATCAGTGGCGTGCGGTCCATGGAAGCAAGGGAAGCAATGCTTCCCTATTCAAAGAAAGAAGAAAATGCTGTATTATACTTTAAAGTTTAAACAGTTCAATATGTGTTAATAATTTGTACAAAATCATTTTATTATACTATTTATAGCATTTGATTGGTAATCAGGTGGATACATAGTATATACATTGGTTGCCGTTCGTGCAAAAACCTTTAAGAAAGCCGACGCAAAAAATCTCGAGTTGGACAACAGTTGACGAAATGCATCCTTTTTCCCAATGACTTTCGCTTTTTTTTTTACTGTTACAAATTGTTTCTTTCCAGTCTAAAAACTCATTTAATGTTTAATAATGTAGTATTTATTGAATACAACAAGTTTCATATATAGTTTTTCTACTAAAAAATTCCATGGCCATGTTAAGCGAAAAAGAATATATATTTATCGTTATTTTATCCTTCCCTATGTCAAAAGGAAGCAATTTAGAAATCGCTGTCCAGATCTTATAGTTAATTTTCTTGAAATATCTGGCAACTTTACGTGCTGTCTGCTGTCATTCTCTCATTTAAAGCGAATACGTAACTACGTTAGAAATGCGCAAGGGTAAGAAAGGCTTGCAAGTTTAGCTTTAATCTCAATTGAGAAAAAGCTTCTTAAGGATATGAAAACCGATGCCTTTTACGAGGAAATAATAGATATATTTAATAAAAAGAAAGAAGAATAGAATTAACCTATAAGTAAAGTAAGTAGATGATTATATGTGTTTTGTTTTTGTTATATACGAGTATTTTAAAGTTTTATTTTTATTTTATATAATCTTTGTTGTTTTTGCTTGAATTGCTTCCCCTTGACGAAAATCACCGCACGCCACTGATATATATATATATATATATATTATATATATATATATATTATATACTGGAGAGAGAGAGAGAGAAGAGAGAGAGAGAATTTTTTAAGTTGAATTTGTTTTTATGTTATTATTTCCTACTCATTTTCATTCTCATTTTGATGCGCGGTCTGTAATTGGGAATGCTCGAAATAATAATTCCAAATTTGAGAAAAAGTTTCTTGATCTGGAAAAAGGTAAACGAGACTGAGAGGCAATTGCATTCCCGACGGGTATTTTCTATAACAAAACCTAAATTAAAATGAGAAATTCCACAATACAAATGCGAATGGATCAATTTGAGAATTGATTCCTTTGAGATTCTAACTCGCGGATTTTTATATTCTTGAACGAAGAATGAAACGAAAATAAAATTGAGAGGAACGAGACCCAAATTTTAAGCTTGATTTTGATTAATCACCGTTACAAAATAAGTTAATTCTATTTAACATTCCACGCCATTTATATTAATTACGTGTTAACATAAAACGAAACATCATGCATCAACTGCGGCATTAATGAAAATTGCGTCTATATAAACACTCCCCCCCCCCCCCCCCCAACCCCCGAACTATACATTTTTATTGCTTGTTTTTTTATTAGCTGTACTATGAAAGTTAGTTATTTTTCTGCCAATAATTTTTATTTTCATATATATATATATATATATATATATATTATATATATATATATTAGTAATGTAACGGATGTCAGACTTTACGTATTCGCGGATACGGATCTTTAAAGTCGATATCGGCGGATTATAGATTTTCGACTCCCCATATTATTAACAAGTGTTTTAGGTTTTTATAACGTAAAAACCCTTGGTCACTTCACAAAAAAAGCCATAGAGATAAGCAATCATGGTATGTACAATGTAGAATGTATATTGTACACTAAGTTTGTACTTACCAATAATAGTGATGATGTGGTATACTCTTTCAATATAGTATTTCCGAGTTTTAGCCACATTGATTATTGTAGTGTGTTACTAGGATGCGGGACGAGGACCCGACTCGTAATGCATCGCACCAACCACTACCCCAACCTCGGCCCTTTAAGGGGGCCATTCAAAAACCACGTGGTCCTTAAAGGGGGGAGGGGGTTCCTTATTTGACCACCAAGGGCCACATGGGGGAGGGGGTCTTGACGTTTAACCACGTGGCCAATACTAAGCATTAAAATATCGTTTATAATATTGTTTATCATATTATGCTCCAATTAATATGTACGTATCCAATATGTATGCTCCAATAAATAATTTTTGAACATTCAAAATTACATTTTTTAGTCAAGATATTTTTTGAATTAAAGAAACAAACAATTAATACAGTTTATTTAGAAGATATGCCTTTTAATTCTTCATTTACCTCTCATTACCTCTCAATAATATAAGAAATCTCATATGGCACTTACATTTTACATAAGATTAAGACGGGGTGGGGGTGACATCAGAAGACAACGTGGTTTTGGAGGGGGGTTTAAGTCATCGGCCACAAATGACCACAAGGGGGGGGGGGGACGGGTTTGAAAACCACCCGAAAAAGGACCACGTGGTTTTTGAATGACCCCCAAATGAAGTGGTTAAAAGTTTGTAATTTACCCTTTTTCACATATAAATTTAATAATAATAATGTCCTTCACATTTGTTGCCATGCACTTTCCAGTTTGTTAATCTCTATATTTGAATTCGATAATTGGAATATTGTACTTGAAAAACAACAGCTTTTCTGCTTTGTCACATTTTTGTTTATGTCTGTTTTGAGCATTCATTACACCTGCGCCACTCGACACACCAGAAAATATGAGACAAATGACGAGGATGAGTGCTTCTATGTTGTAGTATTGTTGCCCTTCAACATTTTCTTTTCCTGAAGTTTTCAAAACGCACAACATCGTCAGTGTCATCATACAGACGTTTGGGAATTTGGTGCATACTGCCTATATGGAAACGTTATAATGTTATAACATCCGCAAACATCCTCATTGCAAAGTGCGGATGCGAATGAAGATATCACATGCATCACTAATATATACAGTATATATATATATACATATATACACATATGTATATCAAATTAGACAGCTGGCTCAGGACAATCCCCGATACCTGGCTATTTGAAATGGAGAGCTCAAAAAAGCGAATCCTTTCTTCACGAGGTCAGTTCTACAGGTAGGTAGTACCACCAGCCTGACCTCTGTGCGATTGGGGATGGATGCACGAAAGTTCTACCAGGTGATATATATATATGTTCAGAGCTTTCGGTGTTAAACTAACACCATCCTCAGTACTAAAATAGGAAATAAAACATATAACAGCCATTACAAACTAAAAATAACAAGACCAGTAAAAACAAGAATTCAGACAAATAAAAAATTTGAGTTTTACATTAAGATTCTAAATTAAGTTTATCATCGTAATGTGTATAACACCTTCTTGTTTTTCAAATATCCTAAACACACTGATCTGTTTCGCAATTACCTTAATACTAAACATGTGAATATTGAATTTACTTCAGAAGTGGAGGAACAGAGATCGAGTGTCCTTCTTAGATTTCAAATTTCTGTTTTTAATAATAGGTTTACCACTTCACTCTATCGTAAATCTTCATTCACAAGATTGGGTTTAAAATCCGACTCGTTTTGTACCTTTAAAATACAAACGTAATTTAAGAGATACTCTTCTTAATCGTTCATATGCTATTTGCTCGAGGTTATATAAGTCTCTTCGTGGAGAACTTGAATATTTGAGAAAGTTTTTGATGTTTCCGATAAGATTAATAGATTGTATCATTTCAAAATACTTAAATTCCAAATTCAATAATAAGATTAAAGTTATTCATAGTACAGCTAAAAGAAAAAGATAATTACTTTTAGTCTCCCTTATCATGGATCTGACAGTATTATAATGAAGAGTAAAATTACAAAATTGATTAATAACTTCTATCCACAAATCCAAATTAATTTTCCCTTTACGCTTGGTAGAAAAATTAATTCCTTCTTTAAGTTTAAGGACAGTATTCCTGATATTCTTTCTTCATTGATTATTTATTTATAAATATATTTGTGGTGAGTATACATTATCGTATATTGGCATGACATCTCGTTTATAAATATATTTGTGGTGACTGTACATCATCGTATATTGGCATGACATCTCGACAATTGCAGCTTAGAATCGATGAACATAGGGGTTGTAGTACTCGTACTGGGAATCTACTTGCCAATTCACCTTTACCTAGTATCCGTTCTGCCTTCGAAAATAACACTGGTCTACAAAAAAAAAAAAAAAATTCTGCTTCTCCCAATTTAATGGGTGATCTAAACTAATTTTGGAGTGCTGAATCTGAAAATCACAAGTTTTTCTCTATCTGGTCAGGTTATCTAGATATCTGTAACCCTTATTTAGACGTTTACAGGCAGAATACACTCAAAACTTGAAAGTTCAGTATCACAGAGAGAAGAAATTTTTGAAAATCTACTTATAAATCTACTTTTATTTGTATTTGTAGTAAAACAGAAGAGAAAAGAACAACAAAAAAGGATACGTACACATGCATTATTACATATCAACTGCTACGTATAGTTCACTTTCTGAGAAGTGAGTTTTCTTGGATTTGCGTCTATACTCAGTAGAGCCTTCCCGTTTTAGCATCCAGCAAAAGTCACCAAGCATGCAAGGGTCCCATCGTCCTTGGTAGTTTTTTCCCATCATTGCAATGTCCTGATGAAACCGCTCTCCGTGTTCATCTGACACTGAGCCAAGGTTATCTGGAAAGAAGTTCAGATGGCTGTGCAAAAAATGGATCTTCAGAGACATTCTAGCCCCAAGTTGTTGGTATGCATCCAGCAGCTCGGTGACCATTGCTTCATAGTGAGGGGACTTTGTTGAGCCTAAGAAGTTGTCACAAAGATTCTTAAAAGAATTCCAGGCTCTTAGTTCCTTTGCATTGAGAATGCTGTTCATCCTTTAAAAGCACTCTTATTTGGGGACCAATAAAAACACCTTCTTTGATCTTCGCATCACTAACGCTAGGAAATTTTGAATGCAAATATTTGAATGCAGCTTCTTCTGTGTCAAGCGCTTTGACAAAGTTCTTTATCAACCCTAGTTTGATACGCAGAGGGGACAAAATAATCATTTCTTGATCAACTAATGGCTCATACTTCATACTATGTTGTCCTGGCACAAAGGCTTCACGTGGTGGCCAGTCCTTCTTTACATAATGCTACTGTGTTGCTCTACTGTCCCATAAACACAGACAGCACATGTACTTGGTAAAGCCACCTTGCATTCCCCGGAGAAGTCTTACCACTTTTAGGTCTCCACAAATCTTCCACTTATATTGATCATACTTGATTGCATTCAGAAGTATTACCATGTTCTGATATGACTCCTTGAGATGAACTGAGTGTCCAATTGGAATGCTTGGGTGAACGTTCCCATTGTGTAACAAAACAGCTCTAAGACTCCGCTTACTAGAGTCAATGAACAGACGCCACTCGTCTGGAACATGTTCTATTTTAAAATACGAGAATAAACTTTCCAAATCTGAGCAATAACAGAGCTGATTTACAGTTTGAAAGTAGCACGATATGTCGGAGCTTCTCTTGCGAAAAGAAGTAATGCGCACATCACCCTGAACTAAGTTCCACTCCTTAAGTCTCGAAGCTAAAAGTTCAGCCTTGCCCTTTGAAAGATATAAGTCCCTAACCAAGTCATTCACGTCTTGCTGAGTTATGAAATGTGGTTCAGAAGATTCTGGACAGTACTCTGTATCAGAAGATTCATTTGCTTGTTCTGACAATGCTTCCTCTTCAGATGATGTTGGCAGAAGATCCTTATCTGCTGGTGGTGTTGGAATCGGAAGCTCATCACTATGAGGAACAGGTTTAATGGCAGAAGGTACCACAGGCTAGTCAATTTTATTCCTAGTTTTTGATGTACGGCCAGCTACTTTGCTCTGACAGAAATAGCAATCGTCAACATGGTTCTTTTGCTCACGCCAAACCATAGGTACTGCGAATCCCATACCTTTCCTTCTACCATTGAACCAGTCACGTAAATTCATTGCACAGTTACTACAGCAAACATGTGGGGCCTATCTTTTGTCTTGGTCACCAATATGACAGCCGAAGTAGTGATAATACGCTGTTCTTATCAGAGGAGTCATATTCCTGCGCTGTGAAGTTGGAGTAAATAGACCACAGATGTAACAAAATAAATCTGGACTGTTCACGCAACCCCTTGAAGCACACATTCGTAAATCTAAAAAGTAAAAACGCAATTATTGTGTTTTGTATTGAAGTAAAATGAACTATAATCATAAAATTATTATAAAACAGTACCGTATAAAACATCATATTCTGACAAAACCTGACCTAATATGCAAAATGAAGTTCATTTTCGAAATCAGCACCCTATAATTAGTATAAAACAGTATGTTTTTACCGGGAAGCAAAACTGTTGTTAGGTTGTGTAATCAACCAATCAAATCGGATAATTTTTCCATTATCACGAAGGGCAGTAAATTTGATCTCCCATTATATAGAAACGATAGTGATATTCAGGAGTAAACCTGAATTAAACGATTGCACCTCTGTTTTAATATTTTTATCTAGTTTTCTACCAACCAACTAAGCGTCACACTTTGTGAGGTGTTTCGTGTCGTTTCCATTCCATTTCATCTTCGAAGTGTTGGCTGCATAAATGTCCTTCGTATTTAAATTTAAGTTTAAAAAGGAATTAGTGTTAGTATTAAGTGGTAAGCCCCTCTTATTTTAATTGTTCTAATTGTTTTCATTGCTTCAATTTTAATTTTAAATTGATTTTTTTTTTTTACTTAGAATATCAATGTAAAAGTAATTTTTTTTTTTTTGGAACTAGTGTTATTACTGGTCTTATATTTTAGCTCTGAAATTTATGTAAATAAACTTGTTTTGTTCTCTATTATAAGATTGCGTTTCTCACGAAACAAACCATTCACCAATATATATATTATATATATATATATATAGTAAGGAATAAGAGGACGATAAGGTGGTACACGTTTATTAATCAGACGTTTCGGAAATTCAATTTCCATCATCAGTGTTAAGAAATAGAAAATAAAAAGTGAACAAATATAGTAAAAGATTTTATACAATATATTTGTACAGTCTTATGATAATAATTTAAAGTTAAAAAAAATTACATAAAATGTAGAGATGTAAGGTATATAAATGTTATAGGGTGAAACGAATATTGAATAACCGGATAAGTTTTATTTTTAATATTCGTTTCACCCGATAACATTTATATATCTTACCTCTTTACATTTTATATATTTTTTTTAACCTTAAATTATTATCATAAGACTGTACAAATATATTGTATAAGATCTTTTACTATATCTGTTCACTTTTTTATTTTTTATTTCTTAGCACTGATGATGGAAATTGAATTTCCGAAACGTCTCACTAATAAACATGTACCACCTTCTCGTCCTCTTATTCCTTACTAAGTTGCGGTTCCCCAAGAACAAACCCTTCAATCAAGTTATATATATATTATATATATGTGTGTGTGTGTGTGTGTGTGTGTGTGTGTGTGTGTACATTTTAACTGCAAACAACACAGAGTATAATTAATGTAAAGAACGACGCTTGTGTAGAAGAACGTTCCGTACAAGATGAGGAGGACAACGAACAAATGAAAAATATATATGGCTTCTAAAATTACTTGGACCACCTACATAATTGACGTGAAATGAGATTTAGAAAAGGTTTTCAAAAGATTAAGATAAGCCGTTTATGGTATTTGCCTTTTTGCGATATGTCTAGACACACGTAGTCTCAAAGGAATGAGTGTTATCAAGAATTACTACCTTCTCTGGGATTTAGCAAAAAAATAGAAAAATCTGGTCCAAGTAATTTTAGAGGCAATTATATATATATATATAGCAGTGGCGTGCGGTCCATGGAAGCAAGGGAAGCAATGCTTCCCTATTGCTTCCCTATTCAAAGAAAGAAGAAAATGCTGTATTATACTTTAAAGTTTAAACATTTCAATGTGTTAATAATTTGTACAAAATCATTTTATTATACTATTTATAGCATTTGATTGGTAATCAGGTGGATACAAGTATATACATTGGTTGCCGTTCGTGCAAGAACCTTTAAGAAAGCCGACGCAAAAAATCTCGAGTTGGACAACAATTGACGAAATGCATCCTTTCTCCCAATCACTTTCGCTTTTTTTTTACTGTTACAAATTGTTTCTTTCCATTCTAAAAACTCATTTAATGTTTAATAATGTAGTATTTATTGAATACAACAAGTTTCATATATAGTTTTTCTACTAAAAAATTCCATGGCCATGTTAAGCGAAAAAGAATATATATTTATCGTTATTTAATCCTTCCCAATGTCAAAAAGGAAGCAATTTAGATTTCGCTGTCCAGATCTTATAGTTAATTTTCTTGAAATATCTGGCAACTTATACGTGCTGTGAAAGGCTTGCAAGTTTAGCTTTAATCTCAATTGAGAAAAAGCTTCTTAAGGATATGAAAACCGATGCCTTTTACGAAGAAATAATAGATATATTTAATAAAAAAGAAAGAAGAATAGAATTAACCTATAAGTAAAGTAAGTAGATGATTATATGTGTTTTGTTTTTTTATATACGAGTATGTTAAAGTTTTATTTTATTTTATATAATCTTTGTTGTTTTTGCTTGAATTGCTTCCCCTTGACGAAAAATCACCGCACGCCACTGATATATATATATATATATATATATATATATATATATATATATATATACACCGTCTGCCAAAAAAAAGGTTTCACTCTAAAAACATCGATGGAATCAACATTTTCCAAACAATCAGTATGAAACTTATACACGTAAAAGATACATAAAACATCAACCTGTAAACCAAATTTCAGTTCGAAGCTATCAAAACTAACGATTTATTAAATATTTCTCTAATAATACCACAACTGATGCTCGACAAACTAATCAAGAATCCTTCATTTCCATTTTCACTTTTGTAAATTCTAATACAGTATACGATTTTTTTGGCAGGGTTATAAAATATAGTGAATATGCCATTTTCAGAGGAAGATAAGATTATAATTAAGCATTATAGACTAGAAAAGGGATATGGACGAACGAAACTACTCTCCGAATTCCCAACAAAGGATGAACTCTTGGTGGTTTGGGAAAGCTTCTTAGAAAATTGACGAGACTGGGGATATCAAAAGAAGAGAGGGAAGTGGGCGACCAAAAACTGTTCGCATACAAGACAATATTGACGACGTCGAAGAACGTACATTAAGTCGGGAAAACCAGCCAGGAACCCACATGACACCAGCTCGCATATCAAAAGAGTTACAATTATCAGAAACTAGTGTGAGACGCCATAATTAAACAAGATCTTCAACTAAAACCTTTCAAAAGAGTGCACGTACAAAAGATTACTCAAAATGATGAGCAGAAACGAGTTCAAAGATCAAAACAAATCTTACGGCGAGTAACGTATGATAAACTTTCAAAGGCTTTTTTCACTGATGAAAAGAGGTTCACTGTGGAGTGTGGAGCCACCTCGGAACAGTCAACATGACAGAGTTTACTTCGCATGTCCAATGTAAGAATGAAATACCTGATAGCAGACTTTTTGCAACCAGATGTCATTTCTCAGCTAGTATCATGGTGTCAGTTGGCATATCAAAGTTAGGAAAACCATCCATTCATTTTATTCAGCTGGTGTAAAAGTCAATGCCGAGTACTATCGAAATTGCTGCGAAACATGCTTCCCGAAATGGAAAATCTGACCAACGGGACGGGCAACGTCCCATACAGCAATAGCAACTGTGGAATAGTTAAAAAATAATGGCCCAGAATTACTTGAGCCCCAAAATTGGCCACCTAACAGTACTGACTTGAACCCTGTTGACTATGGAATCTGGGAAAATTTGGCACAAAGAGTTTACAGGAGCAAGGTGAGAAATGTTGATCACTTGCGTCAACTTCTTGTGGAAAAGTGGGAAGAGATACCACAGGAGCAGATCGATCGAACCATTGATGAATTTCGTTCAAGATTGAAGAAAATTGTTGAAACAGAAGGGAAGCATATTGAACAATTTTTTTAATAGGAATTCCAAAAGAGTAAAATGTTAATTTGATTTCTTTTGTAAACTTAGGATTTAAGTTCTGTTTCGAAATTCAAAATCCTTTTTTTAATTTCATGGTTTTTTAATGGAGGCATTTCCTATATTTTATAAATCTTACGATGTATTTTATAACTAAAATTATAATACAAATTTTATTACCAAATTTTTACCGCGTTTGTGGACTCCCAGAATTCAAAACTGGAGCGATGTTCACCAACAAAATTGTTGAACATAAACAATCCTCATTAAATCATTAATTTTGAATATAATAATCTGAAAACTGGTGTACATATATACTGTTTACATAGTTTTGCTCTGTATGAGTTTCATTATGACTGGTTAATAAATGTTGATTTCATGGCTGTTTTTAGAGTGAACCCTTTTTTTTTGCAGACGATGTATATATATATATATCAACGTAAAGAACGACGCTTTGTATAGGAGAATTATCCGCGCAAGATGAGAGCGAAAGAACGAAACAAATGAAAAATGAGGTACCCACCCGGGAATCGAACCCGGGACCTTCCGATTGCCGGTCAGATATGATAACCACTACACCACAGGCAATCGGAAGATCCCGGGTTCGATTCCCGGGTGGGTACCTCATTTTTCATTTGTTTCGTTCTTTCGCTCTCATCTTGCGCAGCTAATTCTCCTATACAAAGCGTCGTTCTTTACGTTAATTATACTGCGTGTTTGCAGTTATAATGTATATATATATATATATATATATATATATATATATATATATATATATACACTATATGATGTAATGGTTAGCATTACTGTTTACAAATCTATCGGTTCCGAGTTTGATTCCTGTCGCGGGCAGGTGGCGCGCAACTCCCCCAATTGTTCATCCTTTATTTTTGTTTGATACTGAAATTGTGACTACAGTTTTCGTAGAAATGTAGATTAAAGGAAATTATTCTGAAAAATTAATTCCCAAAGTTTGCAGATAAATTTTTATCGCAGAACTTCACACTGCGATAGTTTTACTATTTTTATAGTACAGAACCATAATAGTGGCCACATAATAGACTCGAGTTACATGAACGAAATCGAATTTCATAATGTCGACGTTCGACCTTATTCATGTATACGTATTTCAGATTTCAAATATGAAAATAAAAATGAAAATTTTCACTGAAAATGACTAACCTAAGCCAACCAATCATATCATAACCTAACCTAACCTAATTTAAACTAACTTTTGAATATCGACATTATTCCGCTACCACAGAGACTTCAATCCCATTTGTTATTTTGTTTGTGGACAAATTGACTTACGTGGGATGCGCCCGAACAAAAATCAGATGTGTACAATTAACACTTGACAGAGCGACTGTTAATATGTAGGGACGCTTTGAATCAGGCCTTTGAACAGAGATTTACAGAAGAAGGATGTACAGTTTACTGATGGTGGGCTCACTGAGCCTTACAAACTGTTACCCAACGAACGACAATCCTCAACAGGATTGAAATCAAAGACGGCTTTCCAAGATTTTTTACTGCTAAGCTGTGGTAACAGCTTATAAATATGAAAATAAAAACCCACTCTAATAGACAGAGTTTATTTCCACGACAGTTTCGACGCCCACTGGCATCCTCCTCGGGTGGATACAGAAACACGAATGAACCTAAACAAGATGGAAAAGCAGTTCAGGGACCGACCGTTAAGAAATTCGCACCTAGGTTAGATCCCATTCTCCCGACACCGGAAGGGCATTTTCATTAAGTACATTCGCGCAAATTTTTAAAACTATCTTCCTCTTCTAAACATACAGATTCTATTATATTTTTTACATAATTATTACATTTATTATTAAATTTATTACATTTAATATTGCATAATTATTTATTACAGAAATTATAAATTTATTAATGCATTATTAATGCATTAATGCATTCCGTGTGTTAAAAGAGAAATTGACCATACGTATTTCAAACTAAGAAATTGTCTACGCGTCCTTAAATCGCATGTGTCCGTGTGAACTACTTGTGGCGCTGTTTGAAACTGCAGATTATAAATGCGACGTGGAGACTAGACGCACTGAACAACGACTTAACAGAAAGCTATCCTATTTATGTGATGAAAGTGCTTGGTCAAAGTGTGCGGTGGAAGGTTCCGTTTTAAATTTATCGACATACGTCTTATCCAAATCCGAAAAGGAAGTTCTTAATTTAGGGCTGTCGTTTGCCCTTAAACCCGATAAAAACATTGTTTTAGATTTTGTGTCTTCCGTAGTTAATTCCAGGGCGGATATTCCGTGTTTAAATGGTTTGATTCTGAGCAAGTTTCTGGAACATTTCAACTCATTGGACTCTATTCCCAAAAGATTCCGGTTAGCTTTAGACAAGCTCAGGAAGAATGAAGCAATATTTGTCACTAAAGCGGACAAAAGTAACACTGTGGTTATTTTAGACAAGTGTGATTATAAACAAAAAATGGAAGCGTTACTTAGTGATGAATTCACCTACGCCAAAGTGAGATCGTCCCCCCTAAAGCGTCTTTCTGCCGAATTCAACAAAACCATCAGGAACTTATTAAAAGATGTCCCGGCGATTGATCCTAAAAGATTTCTACAGATTAACCCCAAACTCCCCCACATTTACGGCCTACCCAAAACCCATAGATTAATATACCACTCCGTCCCATTATTTCACACAGGGGTTCCTTTAGTTACAGGTTATCTAAATTTCTTGCAGATAAATTATCCCCATTAGTTGGTAAATTTTCAGGCTCGCACATCACTAATTCCTGTGACTTTATTAACAAAGTTATGTCCTTAGATTTAAAACGGGGAAGAATGATCAGTTTTGACGTTGAGTCCTTGTTTACGAAAGTTCCCATTGATGATGTACTTAGTTTTTTAGATAGAAAATTGCCAACATGTAACGTAGAACTAGGCATGCCCACATCTGTATTTTTAGAACTGATAAAACTCTGTGTCACCAATAATGCCTTCTCCTTCGGTGAAGAATTTTATTTGCAACGTTTTGGTATGGGAATGGGGTCTCCTTTATCCCCAATACTGAGTACATTATACATGGAATACTATGAGTCGGAATTGTTGCAAACAATATGTCCCAGGAATCTAATTTGGTTTCGTTATGTAGATGATATTTTCTCATTTTGGCCTGACCACTGGAACAACTTTGACACTTTCTTTCAGTCATTAAATAATCTTGTTCCCTCTATTAAATTTAAATATGAATGGGAGAACGACAAACAATTACCTTTTCTAGATGTTTGGTCATTAACGAAAGCGGAAAGCCCAATTTCACGGTCTATAGAAAACCTACTCATTGTAATTCGTACATTCATTATTTTTCATATCATGATGAAGGGGTTAAAAGCTCAATTATTTCTTCCATGTTTCTAAGAGCACTCAGGATTTGTAGCCCACATTTGCTGGACCCGGAAAATTCAAAGATTTGGAACATTTTTAAGGATTTAAAATATCCCGAGTGGTTTATCAGAAAGGCGTATTTTAAAGCCAGAAAATCTTTTTATGCCCCTCGGGAACCTTCAGTTAACCAAAAACAATATGTGAGTTTGCCTTACATTGCCGGCTTAGAAAGAGTAAAACCGTTGACGAAAGATTTTAAGTTTGCTTTGGCGTTCAAATATTCGTCTACCGTGAAAAGTAAATTGGTTAGGAATAACGTGGCAAAAGAGGAACAAGCCTGCGTCTACAGCATTCCCTGTAAAAGTTGTGATTTAGTATACGTGGGTGAAACTGGAAGAAATATTGAAACCCGTATTAAAGAACACAAATATGCCTTCAGAAGTTGTAATACTAATAATGCCATTTTTTATCACGCCAGCCAAAATAATCATGCTATAGATTGGGAATCAAGTAAGGTACTTTATAAATGTAATAATTATGTCAAAAGAAAAATAATAGAATCTGTGTGTATAGAAAAAGTAGATAATTTTAATTTGTGCGAAGGTACTTATAAGTTAGACCCTTTAATGAGATTCTTGGTAAAAAAATCCCTTACGGAGTCGTGGGAACTTGTTCGAACCTAAGTGTGAATTTCTTAAATGTCTCTGGATTGGAATGTTTCCTTACTCGCCTTTAGTAAATGTAATAATGGAAGTAATAAATGTGGAAATAAATATAAATGCAACAGATGTAATAATAAAGGTAATATTATAAATTTAATAATTAGGGTAAAGGTAATAATAATAAATGTTAAAAAAATGTAAATGTAATAATAAATGCAGTAATTATGTCAAAATATTAGAATCTGTATGTATAGAACAAGAGGATAGTTTTAATTTGTGGGAATGTACTTGTAAGCGGACCCTGTAATAAAATGCCCTTCCAGTGTCGGGAGAACGGTATCTAACCTAGGTGCGAATTTCTCATTGGTTTCTGGATTGTTTCCTAATCGGCTTTTTTCATTCGTTTTTCGGTTTATAAGTTCTGTATAATAAACAATAATGTAATAACCAATGCATTAATAAATTTATAATTTCTGTAATAAATAATTATGCAATATTAAATGTAATAAATTTAATAATAAATGTAATAATTATGTAAAAAATATAATAGAATCTGTATGTTTAGAAGAGGAAGATAGTTTTAAAAATTTGCGCGAATGTACTTAATGAAAATGCCCTTCCGGTGTCGGGAGAATGGGATCTAACCTAGGTGCGAATTTCTTAACGGTCGGTCCCTGAACTGCTTTTCCATCTTGTTTTGGTTCATTCGTGTTTCTGTATCCACCCGAGGAGGATGCCAGTGGGCGTCGAAACTGTCGTGGAAATAAACTCTGTCTATTAGAGTGGGTTTTTATTTTCATATTTTGACCTTCACGTAGAAAAAAAGTGAAGTTTTTTTAGCTTATAAATATATGAGAGAGAGAGAGAGATTTTTCAAAAGTTTTCGTTTAAGTGCCACTTCCAGAAAACTGTTGCAGCAATTTCAGAAATGAATATACCATTTTAAAGCTAAAAACAAGTTTTATTTATTGTCTCTCACCGCGTTTACATATCTGCATTGAGTAACGAGTAATTGGCCTGCAAAAAATGTCCCGAATTTAATGGCCTTCGCCCCCCCCCCCAAAAAATCTATTAAAACATCTACTTTTTAATCCCATTTCGAAAAGTAATTGTATATATAACTTCTTTGCGATTCTACATGCTATTAATATGCAATGAACCACTAATATTAATCAATATTCATCAGTATTTAATTTGAAACTTGTAAATGGTATCATCATTTGCGCACAGATGATAGTTTTCTTGTTAACATGCTCGGCTCATTAAATGTCGGCCAATCGACATGTTTCTTAATCTAATGGCATAATTCACTGCCATTTAATGTCTAAATAGACAAACAGTTTGGTTATCCATTAATAAAAAATAAAAAATCAGACAATTTTTAATAGCTTTGGAAATGGAAAAAATTAATTTCCGATAATATTCATTTTCGAGTTTTTATTCAGTTATTTTCTAGAAAAGACCCATTTTTCGTAAATGGAATCTTATATACGTATATATACAGTGTGTATATAATAATAATAATAATACAACTCAGAATGATCCCCTGAGATAACTTTCATGTAATACACATACTGTGCGTGGAACAAAGAACCCTTCTGGGATATTAAATCCACTATGGTCCGAATAAGTAATAGTAAATGGTAAATACACGAAAAAGAAAAATTTTTGTGTTTGCCATTTATTATTACTTATTCGGACCATAGTGGATTTAATATCCCGGAAGGGTTCCTCGTTCCACTATTCCACTTTTGGCATGATTAGTGTTTTCACCAAGGGAATCATTACATTATTTTCCCCTTTTTTTATTAAAGTTCTCAGTATCTTTCCAGTTTTCCTTTACGCTTTGTTTATTACTATCTTAGTTTGCCTCTGAACTTTTGCATTTCGTCCATAGTACATTCCAAATTTCTTACTCTAGGTCCTAGAACTACACTGCAAACAGTAAAGTTCCGTAGGAAATAAAATTTTTAAACCGTTTTGGTGCCTTATTAGTGTCGAAATAGTTTAAGAAAAGGTTCATCCCAGAATTAGGTCCCAAATTGGGAACCCGCTTCGACACTAACCAGGAATTTATTGGTTCTCCTTTTGATCCTATATACCAAAAAAGCTATACCAAAAAGGAAACCGATGCGGTCAATGGAAACCTTTATTACTTACATACGTTAGAGTTACAAAAAGAACGTTTAAGTACTTCGACTCGAAGATTTTACAAACTTTCCCGCTTACAGTGTAGTTCCAAAGTGTCAAATTTAGAGAGTATGTCGTCTTTTTCATCCCCTCTTCCGTCTTTCCACACCCAAAAAACATTGACGTCTTCCGATATTAAAAACACGAGTGTTGCCTCTTAACAATTTATTTGTTCTTTGTCTGAATACAAACACTTTCTCTCATCTTAAATTGAGCTAATGTAAAAAGTAAACAAATAATAGGTTTATTTCGTTCGTTACTCGCTAAAAGTTTTACAATTTCGTTTTTATTTTTATTATTTAATGTAATAATTTAGAGAATATATATATATATAGGGTGTCCCATAAGTCCGGTCTTATAGAAAAATGTATTTTAAGTTAAATTTACAAAAGTAATACACTAACACTAGAACAAATGTTCAAATTGATATCTTGTTTTAGGACCTTTTTTTTTTAGACCTTTTTTGGGACCCTTTTTCGGTTGCAGGTAGAATAACACGCAATGGCTAATATGGAAGTGAGTTACACTCCTGAGGAAAAGGCCTCCGAGGCCTTTTCCTCACGAATGTAACTCACTTCCATATTAGCCATTGCGTGTTATTCTACCTGCAACAAAAAAAAGGTCCCAACACAAGACATCAACTTGAACATTTGTTTTAGTTCTTACGTATTACTTTTGTAAATTTAACTTAAAATAAATTTTCCTATGAGACCGGACTTATGTGACACCCTGTATAATATATATATATGTATATATATGTGTGTGTGTGTGTGTGTGTGTGTGTGTGTGTGAGTAAAGCAGCCACGTAAGAAAATAATTAAAACAATGGTAAAAAAGTTTGAAAAAACGAACGGAATAGAAGTAAACTCTTAAATAAGAAGAAAGAATTCCATAAACTTTTTCTAAATTTATTTTGGATTCTAAAAAGGTAAATAAATAAATAAATAAATAATAAAAATGAAAAATAACAAAATAAAAAATGAGCCTAAAGCGACTTTTGGTTACGCCCTTATGTCTTCAACAGAGAAACCACAACCTTATAAATATATACTATGGATAGATAGACAGATCAGACAGACGGAGAGATAGATAGCTATAGATATGGAAAATGGTATAAAAACCAGAATTTATATGGTTTATATATTATTTGATTTTTATACGATTTGGTTTTTCATTAAAAATTAGTAATTTTTAATAATGAAATATTAATTTGCCCCGAAGTGTCTCAAACTCGGTTGTTGTTGTTGTTTAGCCGATCAGCCCACCCTGATCGAGCAAGCCGGCGGCACGCAGGTAACCGATCGCCCTCTTCGGAGTGGACCAGAGGTTCAGCGCACTAGTGATGTTGTGTTGTGTTCGTTGTTGTGCTAGAGCGGTACAGTCTGTCATAATGTGTTCAATTGTTTGTGGTGTGTCCTGGCACAGGTGGCAGGTGTCGTCTATGGAGTTGTCTAGTCTGTGTTTATATGTTAGTAAGTTGGGGTGATGTCCACATCGGAATCGTGCTAAGTTAACTCGATCCGATCTGCTCAGGCTGATCTCTGACCTGTTAATGGGTGGCGGCTTCGCACCTAGGACCGCATTCGGACCGAGTCGTGTCAGTGCTTTGTGGGTTAGGTGTGTGTGTATGTGTTTTCTGTACTGTGTGATATCTGTGGGGCGTGGTATGGAATGGAGTATTTGGTTATAATGTCTCTCTGATGTTACCTTAATGGTGCGAGGTGTCGGTGCGTGATTGTACATGTAGTGGCAAGGGTGTTGTGGGTTAGTTGTCGCTGCTGCCATGAATTGTGTTCCCCTCATGTCTAAATGTTCCCTAACTTTCAGTATTTTTGTTTCTGTGTGCAGGTGTTCTATTGGTGTTGTTTGAGTGCATCCTGTAATGATACGAAGTGCGTTGTTTTGTATTGTCTGTAAGGTGTTTATGTGTGTGTTTGAGATAATGGGTGCCCAGCATGGGCTAGCATAGTCCATAACTGAGCGAATATATTGTTTGTATATGAGTGATGTTGTTTCCTGCTGGTGTCCAAAGTTTGTGCCTGTTAGTACCTTAAGCGTGTTAAGTCTTGACGTACATTTGTTTTTAATATCCTGAATGTGGTTTGCAAAAGATAATGATGTGACCCCAAGTATTTTGGTCCTGTGAGTGTGTGGAATGTTGATGTTGTTTAGTGTAAGCTGTGGAATTACCTGGTGTTTTTTTGTGTTGCTTGTAAGCAAGGTGATGGTTGATTTGTGGGCGCTACTTTGAGTCTATTGTGTGTGAGCCAGTCTTGTATACTGTTTATGTATGTTTGTAGGTTATTTGTAGCGGTGTCGATGTTGTTGTGGGTGGATGTTAGAGTGATATCATCTGCATATGATGATAAGGTAAGCTTGTTATCTATGGGTGTTGGAATGTCATGCATGTATAAGTTGAACAGTGTTGGTGAGAGAACAGAGCCTTGAGGGACCCCGTTCGGAAAAAGCTTGTTTTTGGATGACTTGCCATTAAATGTGACATGTGAGTATCTTCCTGACAGATAGTTGCTCAGCCACCTTTTGGTGTTATTGTGCATGTTTGTGTTGAGTATTTTGTTTATGAGAGGGAAGCGTGGGATAGCATCAAATGCTTTACTAATGTCTATTGTTGCTAATAGTGTACGTTGAGCTGGTCGTCTGGAGTTGATGCCATCCATGATGTGCTGCGTGAGGTTAGTGAGTAATGTCGTGGTTGAGTGGTGAGGTCTGAATCCATGTTGAGTAGGCGATAGTGGAATGTGTGGGTTGGTGATTTGTAAGATTAGTCTTTCTGTTACTTTGGAAGGTGTGCATAGTAAAGTAATGGGTCTATAGGAAGCTGTTATGTTGGATTTTTGTTTGGTTTGAGTAGTGTAATAATTTTACCTTGTTTCCATATGTCAGGAATAATACAGTGTCGGTATGAATATGTGCTGATATTTGTGAGAGCTAGTATTCCTTGTGGGCCCAAGTGTTTAAGGTGTATGTTAGATATGTTCTCTGATCCAGTAGCCTTCGAATTCTTAATGTTTTTGATGATCTTGGTGGTCTGGTCTGTATTGAAGGGTGTAATGGTCGTGTCGAGTCTGTAGGTTTTCTTGTGTCTGGCTGTTTGTCTGTCTGCGTGTTTCTGGTTGTTGTCTCTGTTTAAGTGACTTATCTTTGCGTAGTGATTAACTAGAATGTTAGCTTGTTGTGTGTATGTTGGGATATTATTTTGGCTGCGACAGATAGCCGCGTGTGAGGTGTGAATGCCGCTGTTAGAGTGGGTAATGCTGTTTATAGTCTTGTATAGCCTGGATGTATCTGTGGGGTGGTTTAGTGTTGTTATGAATTCCCTGAATGTTTCTGTTTGTTTTTCTTTGAGTTTGTTGTTTATTTCTGTGTTGAGCTGTTGTATCTGCTGTTTTATGGCTTCTGTGTGTGGTGTTTGTGTGTTATATTTGAGGTTGTTACGTTGCCTTATGAGGTGGGCTATTTCTCTAGTGTAATTTGGGTTGTATTTCCTAATGTTGCCCTTGGGTATGTATTTGTTTGCATTATTGATAATCTGATTAAATGTCTTGAGTGTTGTATTGATGTTTATGATGGGTGTGCTGTTTAATGTGGTGAATTGTTCCTCACTCTGTATTTTGAACTGTTCCCAATCAGCTTTCTTGTAATTTCTGTAAGTGTGCCTAAGGCTGTTGGGGCAGAGTGTAGAATGTGTTGTAAAGATGATGGGCAGGTGGTCTGATGACAGTTGTTTTTCTGTTCTCCATTGTGTATGTGTTGCTAGTGAGGGGGAACGGAACGTTATGTCTGGGGAGGAGTTTGAGTATCCTGCTTGATGTGGTATGTGTGTATGTTCTTCTGTATTGTTAAGAATGAAGAGGCTGTTTAGTTGTGTGGCTATGTTGGCGCCTCTGGTGTTGTTTTGGTTGTGCAGGTACCAACTAGTGTCTTTGACGTTGAAGTCTCCTCCTAAGATGACATTAGTGAGAGAGGCAAGATTGTGTAACTGTGGATTGTAATTGGCTGGCACCTGAGGTGAACTATCTGGCGGGATGTAAATGTTGATTAGTGTGGTGTTGTGTTTTGCGCGTGTTTTAATGTTAACTGCCTGTATTTCTATCGTGTTATCTGCTTGGATTGTGTTTGTAATGTTTTGGGTAGCATCAGTGTAGCTAATGCTTTTACGTATGTAAGTGATGAGTCCACCCCCGTTACCCCCAGTACGAATGATTAAGTTTATACAGAGTGTGTATTAAGTCATCATTGAGTACCGACAAGTTAGTGCGGGACAATCGAAAATGTGAGAGTTATAAAAAATCAAATAACGAGATAATATAGGATAGATATGCTGAATGGCAAACGAACCCACGCGCATAGTTTCGAAGGATAATGAAGAATTTACGGGAAGATATAGAAGTTATCCCTTCAGAAAGGCCTAAGGTTTATCACTACAGAAGATGAAGAAAGACAAGCCTACTAAAATTAAATGAAAATTTTGTATTGACACGAAGTGCAACGAAAACAGGACATGAGGCATGGGTCGGTGTAGAAAATTAAACCCCGCAAATATTAATGTAGTGAGAAATGATTGAAGGAAACATTTTGTTCAATATTAAATAAAATAAATAAAAATGGAAACGCAAAACATGAAATAAAAAAAATAATAAAAATAAATACATACAATGAAATAAATAAAATAACTACGTAAAAATATAACGATGTAAATAATAAATAAACTAAAATACATAAAAATAACTAAAGAATTGACAAAAACTAAAATAAACTGGAGTAAAATAAATAAATAAATCTAAAATAAGGTATTGAGAGAATGAAAACTAAGAATAGTTTATGGGAAAAAGCGTTTTAGCACAAATGGAGAATATGTCAGAGAGTGATAATAAAGAAAGAGATTGAGAGAGAATAGACAGATCATTTGGTTGAAAAATTGAGTTAAAAAAAAAAAAGCGACGCACTGAATTCTAAAACCATTTATTTTGCGTGCATTTGAAGGAAAGACAAAATTTTCAATTTGTTCCCCCCCCCCCCCCCAAAAAAAAATTACGCCACCCAATTTGTTCCATGGGTCCTTTTAATTAATGGAAAATTTAATAAATTACATTAATTTCACCCACTTTAAAAAAATAAAGAAAAATTCGTCTATACCCTTTTCGGTTAATGTTAAAAAAAAAAAAAAATCTTCTGACGAATGGAAATGTTAAAAAGAACTTAATCTAGTTCTGATCAAATGTGTATAAAATGTAAGAAAAGGTTAGTTTTATTAACAATTATTAATGTAAAATTACATTATATTTATATTTTATTAACGTCGTGTAAAAGAATGTAAAAAAATAAAATAAGAATTTTGTTTACATCGTTTGTGAGTTTTTTTTTAACATTTAAGTTAATTTCATAACTTCATTGACTGCTTTGCTGTAGCGTTTGAATTGTCAACTATATTATTGCTTTAAAAATAGAGTTTGTTAACTTTTATTGAGCGCTAGCTGCTATAACATAAAAGATATACGATAATATACAGGGTGGCACAAAAGTCGCACACCATAGGAATTTTCAGTGTTGATTATAATACATTATTTTTTTCTTTTAGGTATGGGATGGCTGCGAAATTAACAATAGACGAGAGGGTGAGCTTAGTTTTAATGTATGGAATACTAAGTACTACAAATCGATGAATCGGTACAGATTTGTAGTACCTGGTATTCTATATATTAAAACCAAGTTCACCCTCTCGTCTATTGTTAATTTCGCAGCCATCCCATACCTAAAAGAAAAAAAATAACATTACAGTCAACACTGAAAATTCTTATGGTGCGCGACTTTTGCGCCACCCCCTGTGTATAATATATATAAGTTATATTTCAAATGTTCCGTGCGATGACTCATGTCACGAAGATTAAGCTTGTCGCCCCTCCTCTCAAAATAGTCCGTACAGGGATCGAACCTGCGACCTTCACGGAGTTGAAGAAATCCTTCACGATGATATGTGACGCTCTAATCCAGGGGTCCCCAACCTTTTTGTGCCGAAGAACACATTCAAGACTACCGGTAGTGCGGCGGGCACCATTTACTTTTTCAAGGCAAATTTATAGTTGGACTTAATAATGAACATAATACACAAAAAAAACATTTAATTCCAATGTAAAATAATGAACATAATACACAAAAAAACCATTTAATTCCTCTGTAAAATAATGAACATAACAAAAAAAAAACATTTAATTCCTATGTAAAATAATGAACATAATACACAAAAAAACATTTAATTCATAGTAAAATAATGAACATAATACACAAAAAAACAAGGATGGGCTAACTAAGAATCTTAGAAAATTATCAAAACGATAACTTAATTTACCGTATTTCCCAGCGTATAACACGCACCCTAATTTTGAAGAGAAAATTTAGGAAAATAAAAATTTAGGAAACAATATACTTCCTACCTCACTTCACATGTACAATTTTAACGAGTTAATTTTAACGCAGGGTGATTTTTGGAGTATTTTTGGGGAAAAAAAAGTGCGCGTTATACGCCGGGAAATATGGTATTTATAAAGAAATAATTATTTTCAGATAAATGAGCATCTGTTTCTGTAATTAACTACTAAAATTTAACAAAATGTTAAGTATGTTACATATTTTAAATATTTAGTAACTAAATATTTAAAATATGTAACATACTTAACATTTTATTAAAAATTTAAAAAAAAAACTTAGCAATCGTAGTCAGTCAGTGGCGGGCACACGCAAAAGGGTCGGCGGGCACAGGGTTAGGGACCCCTGCGTCTAATCCACTGAGCTAACGGATATATATATATATATATATATATATTACAGTCAAAGTGTGTAACCAGCCATTTCGCGTAATGGCTGAAACTTTTAGTCATTTCGCGAAATGGCTGATTCACTTGGTCATTTCGCGAAATGACTAAAATCTTCAGCCATTACGCGAAATGGCTGAAATTGCACCTTGGTCATTTCGTACAAGATCATTTGCCCTGTTAGGTCAACTGTATGCCCTGTTAGGTCAACTGTATGCCCGGTTAGGTCAACTGTATGCCCTTGACAATTGGTTAAGTCGTGTTATTTTCGTTAAAACTAACGAAAATAACACAACTTACAAGATCATTTGCCCGATTTGGTCAACCGTATGCCCGGTTAGGTCAACTGTATGCCCTTGACAATTGGTTAGGTTAAGTTGTGTTATTTTCGTGAGTTTTAACGAAAATAACACGACTTAACCTAACCAATTGTCAAGGGTATACAGTTGACCTAATCGGGCCTTCAATGGCGGACATCGGAATAGCATTGAAGGCCCGGTTAGTATTTGAAAACCTGTATATTGAAAATTCAAATTCAAATGTGTTCAAATGTTCAAATGTGTATTTGAAGAGTGTTTCTCACTTATTCGAACAGACCCGTGGATATATGTATGTTTTAGCAGATTTAGTTAAATAAAGGTTTCCAATTTTATTGTGATGTTTGTTATTTCTATGAATTCATGACAAAAAGTCATTTTAGCCATTTCACAAAATGACCAAGGTGGAATTTCAGCCATTTCGCGTAATGGCTGAAGATTTTAGTCATTTCGCGAAATAACTAAAAGTTTCAGCCATTATATATATATATATATTTTTTAACTGCAAACAACACACAGTATAATTAATGTAAAGAACGACGCTTGTGTAGAAGAGCGTCCGCACAAGATGAGGAAAAAGAACGAGCAAATGAAAAATGAGGTACCTCTCAGGAATCGAACCCAGGATCATCCAATTGCCAGTCGGACATGCTAACCACTACACCAAGGTCCCCGATTAGTCAGAAGTCGTAATTCTCATACATACGTAATTCTCCTACATATATATATATATATGTTAAACACAGACCGTGCATGGAACAAGGAACTCTTCTGGGAAAATTAAATCCACTATAGTCCGAATAAGTAATGGTAAATGACAAATACCATAGTTTTTTTCCTTTTCATGATTTTAGCCCGACGTGGGCAACGGGTCTCTCGCAAAGAGATCCCATAAATATAGCTTCCCTCACCAGCTATCTGCAAAGCAGACAGGATCCAGCTTTGGGACGTGGATCTAGGGTTTAAAGCAAACCTAGATCCCTACACTCAGAACCTCTATATAAGTAAAAGACTCGTTGCATTCACGTCGTGTTGAATAAATCAAAGAAAAAGGGGTAACTATTGTTCCATGCACGGTCTGTGTTTAACATATAATGTTCTCAGGGAACCATTCTGAGTTTGTGTATACTAAACGGACGTGTTTCGTGCCTTGAAAAGTGGACGCTCAATGTCCCGGTTGAGGTTTAAGTTTTGGTTTTTTTGGCTAAAAATACAATAGTTACCCCCTTTTTCTTTGATTTATTCAACACGACGTGAATGCAACGAGTCTTTTACTTATATAGAGGTTCTGAGTGTAGGGATCTAGGTTTGCTTTAAACCCTAGATCCACGTCCCAAAGCTGGATCCTGTCTGCTTTGCAGATAGCTGGTGAGGGAAGCTATATTTATGGGATCTCTTTGCGAGAGACCCGTTGCCCACGTCGGGCTAAAATCATGAAAAAGGAAAAAAACTATGGTATTTGTCATTTACCATTACTTATTCGGACTATAGTGGATTTAATTTTCCCAGAAGAGTTCCTTGTTCCATGCACGGTCTGTGTTTAACATATAATGTTCTCAGGGAACCATTCTGAGTTTGTGTATACTAAACGGACGTGTTTCGTGCCTTGAAAAGTGGACGCTCAATGTCCCGGTTGAGGTTTAAGTTTTGGTTTTTTTTGGCTAAAAATACAATAGTTACCCCCTTTTTCTTTGATTTTTATTCAACACGACGTGAATGCAACGAGTCTTTTACTTATATAGAGGTTCTGAGTGTAGGGATCTAGGTTTGCTTTAAACCCTAGATCCACGTCCCAAAGCTGGATCCTGTCTGCTTTGCAGATAGCTGGTGAGGGAAGCTATATTTATGGGATCTCTTTGCGAGAGACCCGTTGCCCACGTCGGGCTAAAATCATGAAAAAGGAAAAAAACTATGGTATTTGTCATTTACCATTACTTATTCGGACTATAGTGGATTTAATTTTCCCAGAAGAGTTCCTTGTTCCATGCACGGTCTGTGTTTAACATATAATGTTCTCAGGGAACCATTCTGAGTTTGTGTATACTAAACGGACGTGTTTCGTGCCTTGAAAAGTGGACGCTCAATGTCCCGGTTGAGGTTTAAGTTTTGGTTTTTTTTGGCTAAAAATACAATAGTTACCCCTTTTTCTTTGATTTATTCAACACGACGTGAATGCAACGAGTCTTTTACTTATATAGAGGTTCTGAGTGTAGGGATCTAGGTTGCTTTAAACCCTAGATCCACGTCCCAAAGCTGGATCCTGTCTGCTTTGCAGATAGCTGGTGAGGGAAGCTATATTTATGGGATCTCTTTGCGAGAGACCCGTTGCCCACGTCGGGCTAAAATCATGAAAAAGGAAAAAAACTATGGTATTTGTCATTTACCATTACTTATTCGGACTATAGTGGATTTAATTTTCCCAGAAGAGTTCCTTGTTCCATGCACGGTCTGTGTTTAACATATAATGTTCTCAGGGAACCATTCTGAGTTTGTGTATACTAAACGGACGTGTTTCGTGCCTTGAAAAGTGGACGCTCAATGTCCCGGTTGAGGTTTAAGTTTTGGTTTTTTTTGGCTAAAAATACAATAGTTACCCCCTTTTTCTTTGATTTATTCAACACGACGTGAATGCAACGAGTCTTTTACTTATATAGAGGTTCTGAGTGTAGGGATCTAGGTTTGCTTTAAACCCTAGATCCACGTCCCAAAGCTGGATCCTGTCTGCTTTGCAGATAGCTGGTGAGGAAGCTATATTTATGGGATCTCTTTGCGAGAGACCCGTTGCCCACGTCGGGCTAAAATCATGAAAAAGGAAAAAAACTATGGTATTTGTCATTTACCATTACTTATTCGGACTATAGTGGATTTAATTTTCCCAGAAGAGTTCCTTGTTCCATGCACGGTCTGTGTTTTAACATATAATGTTCTCAGGGAACCATTCTGAGTTTGTATATATATATATATAATATATATATATATATATATATATATATATATATATATAATATATACAACACACACAATTTTAAGATCTGTATCCCACTAAACCGCTAAGAGTGAATTTACTTCAGTTTCTCCTGACAACAATTCATCTTTTCTGTAAATTTTTTTTATTTTTTTCCACATTTTTTTTTCAATCGCAAAACCTCTCAAGCGGACCTTCCTTTCTCAAAACTCCTTTTTCTTCATTACTGCTAATGCACTCTATCTGGCACTATTCGCTGGCACTATCTGACACTTTTTGAGAGCCTGCCTTTCATTGAGCTTCAGTTTCATTTACATGCATGTCCATATTCCATCCTCGCATCTTCTTTTCTAAAAGATGCTGCCTCAAATTCCCATTCCAATTCCCATTCCAATTTTCACTCTCCCTCAGTTCCAAGTTTCTCTCGATTCCTTTTAAGTTTTTCAGACTCACTGATTTTTTTAAGGCTCTATTTGAATTAGCGTTTGTTTTATGTTTTACGTATACGTAATTAAGCTCATGTGCGTATACAGGTATACGTGTGTGTGTGTGTGTGTGTGTGTGTGTGTGTACTGATGTATGTACGATTAGTTCCAGTAGTTGGTAATACACTGAATCCTAGAGTACAGGTATGGCCCAGTGTATCCCGACTATTTTAATCGATGGTATGTATGTATGTATGTATGTATGCATGCATGCATGTATGTATATATGTGTGTGTACATACGTACGTGTTTGAACTACATTATTCCAGCTATATATGGAAACAAAAAATGAAATATAAATTTACCCAAAAAATGAAAGATGTTAGCATTTCATCATGTAAATTTGTAGATTTAGCTTCGTTTGTACGGAAACTAAACTTCCTTATCAAAATAAAATAATGATGGGGATGTTTAACCTCCATTGCAACATCCAACGTTATATGACGGAGAGGACCTACAGCTTCACGTGTGATCTGAACCACGGGTCGCTATATAATCTGGACGTAGAGGACGGTATCCTATCCAACTACTACCCAGATTCAATGTCGCTTAACTTCGCTGATCAACGGGAAGAGGTGTTACGACACTGGCCATGACGTAGCCCAAGATTTTTATAATCATGTTTTCTTTAGCGCAGAAACTTCGATAATGTTTTCTTATGATTAAGTCTTCACTGAAGGAGCTGGTGATAATTTGATCAAAATACTTAATAAATTCTCGTACTTCCTCAATTGGTTCACCTTTCATTTTGAGAATAATATTAGCCGAATGATTACATAGAGTTTTGGGGGATCGAACTGCGCAACCTTAGTTTTAATAACAACGTTAATATCGTGGTGCTGCGAATATAATTTGCAAATATTTATAAAATAATCTAGACCTTTAACTGAAGGGCTTATTAATGTCACATTACCGACGGAGACCAAGTTATTTATCCTCATATTATCTATACATGTCCATAAATAATCATTTAATCGGTTTAGCAAATATTTGTCAATTTAGTTTTGAGAAACGAGACAAAACAACAACAGGCCCGTAATTATTGTTGGATAGAATATCCACATATTTATTTTGGACAGTGACCATGATATATACAGTACTGTACTCTCATAATCTCTGCAGGAATATAACTATGAACAAGATGGTTTAGAAAAGCGATGAGATACGCAGATTCATCACGTCATTGGCACATTTTAAATACTTATTCGATAAGTTATCCCCCCCGGAGAAGAACCTGTCTTCAACGCTTTAATCAGATGCTTAATTTCAGGAACTCACGTATTTTCATTGTCTTCCCCAAATGACGTTACCTCATATATATATATATATATATATATATATATATATATGCACTAAAATCACAGAATAACACGTGATCTTATTAATAAGCAAACAACCACAGGGACTTTGGACTTTGTGTTTCCTTTTCCTCTCCCCTGTGGTTGTTTGCTTATATATATATATATATATATATATATAGGGTGAACCAAATGTAGGTGGACAGTAAATGATAACGTTTATTTTGAGAATACATATTTAATTTTTTTGTATACTATAATACAAAATAAAATTTAAATAAATTTAGTTATAATATTAATATAATAAAACACAAACACCATAGTTATAATGAACACCATAGTTATAATATAATATAACACAAACCGTATTCAACCTACTGTCCACCTACTTTTGGTTCACCGTGTATATCAGTGATGTAGTCGAGACCACCAAGTCCGAGACTGAGACCGAGACCGAGACCTGATCCTGTGAGACCAAGATCGAGACCGAGATCAAAGGTTCGAGATCGAGATCTACCTTCCGAGATCGAGACCCTTAAAATTCGAGACCGAGATCGAGATCGAGACCAAGATCATGCCCTTTCAATTTGTTTTACACTACTATGGAAATTAGACTATGTTAAGTATATTAATAAACTAATAACTACTTTCTCAGATGTAGTGTGTTGAATGCAAAAAGTGTAGCCTATAAATTAACAAATGAATATATATATATATACGTACTTTTTATTTATTTACTTCTTTTATATCTGTTACAGAAGGTTTAATGAACGTACCTACTACCCAGTTTGACTTGTGCATTTATTTAAAGCATAATAGGTGCTCATTACACTTAAGGAACATCAGCATGCTCAGAAAATCTGCTGAAGTTCGACTTCTGTGGGGCCTCATTATTATGCCTCCATGGCTAAATATACGCTCAATTGGAGCACTAGAGGCAGGCACTGTTAAAACAGTACGAATCGGTACGTTGTAAATATAAGTGATGTGAAGGGTTGTCGAGTTATTCTATGCTTTATTGAATTTATCGGTACTGTTTTCTTTATGCTGTATTTCTTGCATTATTTTTGTGCGAAGCGCTAACCTAAAAAAAACAGGGTGACTGATTAGCGAATACCTAGAGTCCCTTACTTTTACAAACTTTCATAAACATTCTGAATTGTGTCTGTTCAACCAAGCCACCGTCATGAGTATGCCAATAACATGTATTTTTCATTACGGTCTCGAGAGGTCTCGAAAGGTCTCGGGGAGAAAAACCGAGACCGCGTCTGTCGAGACCGAGATCGAGACCGAGATCTAAATAGCGGAGACCGAGATCGAGATCGAGATCTGCAAATTGGGTCTCGAGATCGGTCTCGAGACCTACATCACTGATATATATATATATATATATGCTAAGTTATAAAAGTGAAAATTCCTCCTACATTTTCGTCGGTGGTCATTGAAGTTTCATACGCTCCTACATGTAATGTTTTTTATATTTTCGATTTTTTAATCAGTGACGCTTGCGTTAAGGGAGGAAAGCGTTCCATTAAAAAGTTTAGAGAATACGCTCTGTTATTGTATATAATGATTATTTTTTCAAATTTTACTCACATTAGGATTTTAATTAAAAAACTCGAAATTAAATTACTACTACTTCATGCTACCTCAGAATTTTACACATTTTACACGTTAACCTAACCTAACCTAAATTGAACCTAAAAAAAATCTACGACAAAGTAGTAGTATTTCCCGTGTAGAAGAAAAGTGTTACAAAAGATAGCACACTATAGGAGCTAACGTAACTTATATATATAAATTATTTCACGAAAGTAACACGTGAATAATATTTATGATGAAAATAACCACGAAGAAAAAAGGAAACACAGAATGGTGCTCAAGCGCTTTCGTCTAATGACATCCTCAGGAACACTGAAATAATATATGTCACACAAAAAATAAATAGAAAAATAAAAATTGTAGGAGGGGCATACAAATTTAGAAGGAAAAGCTACCAGAGTTTTAGCGCTTTGTCCCTCTTATCTAAATCCGTTCTGAACGAATTCAAAACAACAGGATCAAGCGAAAAAAGGCCCTGGCTATGTTGAAATTATTTGTAAGTTGAATAATGGCAGACTCAAGAATATTTCTATTAACAATGTTGCTTGAGTGAAACAAATTGAAGCATTATTCCAATCAATACAGTGGGATAACTCTGACAAATGGACGAAAAGGGCACTGGACGACTGTCCCGTTCTAACGGAATATTGATGCTGTTTTACACGCGTGTGCAAATCCTTTCCCGTCTGTCTAATGTAAAAGGAGTCACATTGTTTACAACCAATTTTATAGATAATGCCTGAATTATTGGTAGGGCTATTGTTTACTATGATATTTTTCACAATATTGTTAGATGAAAATACTACATTAATATCCAAAAGTTTAAGTACATTCGCAATGCCTAAAAAGCCTGGGAAAAATGGAAGTACTAAAATATTCTTCGACAAAGTGCGAGGGTTATTATTCACACGATAGAAGGTTCATTTTGTCTTGTTAAGACAAGATTCCAAAAAAGCAGGTGGGTAACACAAATCACTTCCAATACTGTTGATTTTTTCTAATTCAGCATCCATGTATTATATGGAGTTTTTCGAAATCACTTACATTCCGAGAATCCTTGGGGTTGGCATCCCATGGTTGCGGTATGTCGACGATATTTTGTGTATCTGGCCCATGAAGCGTGACCTGCATGACTTCCTCCTTCAGTTAAATCATCAAGTCCCCTCCGTTAAGTTTACTTTAGAAATGGAACAAAACAAATCAATCCCATTTTTGGATGTGCGTGTACATAGGGAAAGCCCAGGTTTTAAATTTAGTATTTATCGGGAAAAAAAAAACAATTTGTCCTACGTACACTTCTACTCTGGACATGACACCCCCATCAAGAAAGCCATGGTTTCTTCAATGTTTCTCCGCGCTCTTAGGATCGCCATTCCGGAATACATGGATGTCGAATTAGAAAAAAATCAACAGTATTGGAAGTGATTTGTGTCAGCCACCGGCTCTTTAGGAATCTTGTCTTAACAAAGCAAAACGAACTTTCTATCATGTAATAACCCTCGCACTTTGTCGAAGAATATTTTAGTACTTCCATTTTTCCCAGGCTTTTTAGGCATTGCTAATGTACTTAAACTTTTGAATATTAATGTAGTATTTTCATATGACAATATTGTGAAAAATATTATAGTAAAAATAACCCTACCAATAATTCAGGCATTATCTATAAAATTGGTTGTAAACAATGTGATTCCTTTTACATTGGGCAGACGGGAAAGGATTTGCACACGCGTGTAAAAATAGCATCAATATTCCGTTCGAACGGGACAGTCGTCCAGTGCCCTTTTCGTCCACTTGCCAGAGTTATCCCACTGTAGTGATTGGAATAATGCTTCAATTTTGTTTCACTAAGGCAACATTGCTAATAGAAATATTCTTGAGTCTGCCATTTTTCAACTTCCAAAGAATTTCAATATTAGCCAGGGCCTTTTTGCGCTTGATCCTGTTGTTTTGAATTCGTTCAGAACGGATATAGACAAGAGGGACAAAGTGCTAAAACTCTGGTGGTTTTTCCTTATAAATTTGTATGCCCCTCCTACAACTTTTATTTTCTATTTTTTTTTTTTGTGACCTGTATATAGTCTCGAACTTGTTATTTATTTCAGTGTTCCTGGGGATGTCATTAGACGAAAGCGCTTGAGCACCATTCTGTTTCCTTTTTCCTTCGTGGTTATTTTCATCATATATATATATATATGTGTGTGTGTGTGTGTGTCGGGATGGGACAATTCGACGTGGCCGACTCGATGCGACCCAACTCGATGTGGCCGACTCGATGTCAGGACAACTCGATGTCAAGCCAAGTCGATGCCAAGCCAAGTCGATGCCAGGCCAAGTCGAAGCATATTGTGTTTATTATCTTTTAAGGGTATTTTAAGAAGAAAAAGTAAAGCATAAAAAATAATTAAGGCTAGGTAAGGTAGGTAAGGTAGGGTAGGTAGGGTAGGTAAGGTAGGTAAGGTTAGGTAAGGTAGGGTAGGTAAGGTTAGGTAAGGTAGGGTAGGTAGGTTAGGTTAGGTAGGTTAGGTAAGGTAGGGTAGGTAGGGTAGGTAGGTTAGGTAAGGTAGGGTAGGTAGGGTAGGTAAGGTTAGGTAAGGTAGGGTAGGTAGGTAGGTTAGGTAGGTAAGGTAGGTAGGTAGGGTAGGTAAGGTTAGGTAAGGTAGGGTAGGTAGGTTAGGTTAGGTAAGGTAGGGTAGGTAGGGTAGGTAAAGTTAGGTAAGGTAGGGTAGGTAGGTTAGGTTAGGTAAGGTAAGGTAAGGTAGGGTAAGGTAGGGTAGGTAGGGTAGGTAAGGTTAGGTTAGGTAGGTTAGGGTAGGTAGGGTAGGTAAGGTTAGGTAGGTAAGGTAAGGTTAGGTAGGTAGGTTAGGTTAGGTAAGGTTAGGTTAGGTAAGGTAAGGTTAGGTAAGGTAGGTTAGGTTAGGTAAGGTTAGGTAGGTTATTGGCTTCAGACTCGACTACAACACTGTTTGGCATCGACTTGGCCTGGCATCGACTTGGCTTGACATCAAGTTGTCCTGACATCGAGTCGGCCACATCGAATCGGCCACATCGAATCGTACCCAACCCGTGTGTGTGTGTGTGTGCTAAAAGTTTGTTGCCAAGCCCAAGTGCGACATAGGTGACAGAAAAGTTCTGTTTACGTGTAACAAATTACGTAGTCATGTAGACAAGTGGCGTACAGGCTTTATTTAGCCTACTACTCTTTAATGTGATAGTGTTGTGTTTGTACAGTACATTTGTCGTGTTTGTAAGTTGTCTCACTGCTTTGCGTGGGTCGTTCCATTTTGTTGTTTTATAACACGATAGTCACACTATGGTTTTGAGTGAATCAGAAATTGTTAATTAAAACTCACTATGAAGAGAAGTTACTCCACGAGCCAAATTATCAATTAGCATCTTAACCGCGGCGGGGGAAGTCCACATGAATGTGGACAAGAAAGCGGAAACAGTGTCTGCACAGCCTTTGGAGGAGAAATTACAGTTCAGTGAATCTGTGATGGTTGCTGTTGCCGTTTTCTTTGTCGGCAAAATTGAAGTCATACTCGTTTAAAAAAGGTTTGAAAATCAATTCAAAATGTTACTGTGAATACATCTTGTCCTGCCTGTTGTCTTGCATTGAAGAGCTGATGCCATACTTCACTTTCATGCAAGATGGAGCACCGGCACACTGATCTCGCCTCATCAGTGATTCTCTACAGACAAACTGCGCAGCCTTCAATGAACCTAGCCTTTGGCCACTAAATAGCCCACATTTAAATCCTGCTGATTATTGGATTTGGGGAAACATGCAGCAGATGGTGTACCATAGAGTCAGAATCAATAATGCGCAAGAATTGAAGGAGAGGAGAGCAACATGCTGAGCGCTTCTAAGTCAGCGCTTCATTCGAGATGCAATCTGTTGTTGCAGCTGATGATGGACATGTTGAACGTTATGCCACAACCAGTAACCGCGCTCAACACGCAACTTTAACTGGAAGCAGCAACTTTCCTCACAATATATAAGTCAGCAGCAACAGAGAAGTTTTTCATAAACTTTAGAAAATGTTCAGTATCTCGTAATTTTCTGCGATATTTGTGAAAAATAGTATAACCAATTTGAAGCAAATTACATTATTTATCCAACTGGCTAAACCTCGTTTACATATTTTTCTCACAACGAAGATATAGGCAATTTATTTATTTATTTACTGCTCCATTTATACACGTACAAGGAACATACAACGAATGTCACAAGGAATGTATAAAATCGGTCAGTAAATATTTCTTACACAGCACAGAACTGCCAGTGGAAAGCAAATTTTATGTTTTATTGGCAGAATAGAGTTATCTGACAGATGTTTTTAGATAACGTCAAACAGAGAGTTTATTTACAGTAAGTTAAAAAGGAGGAAAAACGTGTAAAATTAGGTACAAAATACGACGGCTGTTGACATTGGATGCTACATGAGAGCATAAAAATCCTGGTCATAAAATTGGATTTTATATATATATATATATATCTATATATATATAAGAGAGAGAGAGAGAGAGAGAGAGAGAGAGAGAGAGAGAGAACTTGAGTTAAGATTACGCAAACATTCTTTATTCACTTTAAGGATAATATAAAATAATGTATAATATAAAATACGTTGACATCCTACGGGAATTTTGTTTAACAGTAAATCCTTTGACATAATACAAAAATTTTAAGGCTACACCGGAGTAAAATTATTTTTCATTAATAGTAATTGTTGTGTAGAGACAGAAGAGAACGAGGAAAGAAGAGTGGATTGGAAAAAGGTGAGGAGTAAAGATATTATGGTTTGTACGATTTCAGGAATTTACCTTTTACCTTTTCCTTGAAGCTTTTTAACCGTTAGGTTCTTTTTCCCTGTTGATAGAAGCTGTTGCAGCGGTTGGGTCCAGTGGAGCATAAAGATCAAGTTGCACAATCTAGACTCTAGATCGTGCAGATTGATAAAAAAATATCAAAACATCAAAAAACTCGGGTATCCTCTAGATTCTAGATGGTACTTTTGTTTTTTATGTCTGGCTTTGATGCTTCATGTGGAAAGAGCGTTGGGGTTGGGAAGCGAATAACTCGTTTTGGATGATTTTTGGAGCAGTGTCATTGATGATTTGATACATACAAGAAGCAATGTCAACTTTATAAGTATCTTTTACTGTTGGAATTTTTAAATCGTGGAACACTGTGTTTGTTTGATTTATAAATGTTCCTAATTACTTTTTTTGAATGACCACCAGGGGCTGAATTACATATTGTCGTGCATTTCCGGAAGCGCTAATGCATTTCTGAGATGTGTAACAATGTAATACACTTGTTTTAAGAAATTGTTTTCAGAGCACTGCACCTACCTTTATAATTATGAATACAAATTTGGCTAATTTGTTGCATAGGTTTTCAGTGTGCTGGTTCAATAACAGGTTTTTGTCAACGGTAATTCCCAGAAGTCTGGTTAACTGCAATGAAAATATTGGCCAAATTTTCTGAACAGTTAATATATTTTTGGTTACTTTTGGTGAGTTTGAATGACGGTTCAGGATCGACCTGCGGTCGACCTCTTTGCAGCATCCCGCCTCATTTGCGAGATTTGGTGCAGGAGGGAATTGCTGTCTGATCTCCTCCTGCCCTCGTAGCCACCCACGCATGGCTGGTCAGGGACTTTGCACAGGAATCTGTCCAGCTGGTTCTTGAAGTTATTCAGATCGGTGTGCTGGAGATTCCTCACTCAGTGCCGGCCTTAGGGGTGTGCGAACCGTGCGGTCGCACAGGGCCCGCAACTTAGGGGGGCCCGAAAATTTCACAGAAATTTACCATCGACGTCAGAGTGCCAAAATTGGTGTAAATTAATGTAATTTATTTTTTTATTTTCAGATCACCGATCCATCATGGTCTTAATGATTGCATTGAATATTTAAGCTATAAATGACAAAAAATAAATTTTTATTAAATCTAGTTAATTCTTTTATGTTTTAGTATTCTTATATTACAATTGCCAAATATTCATTTGTAGTTGATTAAGTTATTTTCTTTTTTGTATATTTACAAACTTGTTTTTGTGTATTTACTTTTGTTGAATATCCTAATTAAATTGAATTATCCTATTCCTAATTAAATATCCTAAGGCCGGCGCTGGTTGAAACCTCTTATGATAGTTTAAATTAGTGATGTAGGTCACATCCGCATCCGCATCCGCATCCGCGGAACATCCGCACATTTTCTCGCATCCGCATCCGCGTCCGCATCCGCACTTTGGACTGCGGATGTCGTGCGGATGTGGACCGTTGAGATAAAACGTCATTAATAAGCGGAAATTATCAAATTCTACTATATTAATAGAACTAGTTCATTGTGCGCAAAAGTGATGCAAGCGACAAGACGAGAGGCTGTTCTTGTATGAAGTTACTCTCTTGCAACCTACTTAGATCCACGTTACAAAGCTAAGTTATTTTCACCTAGTACATTAGAACGAGTTAAATCATCACTTGGCAAAGCAGTTGAAGAGCTTCAATCTCTTGAATCTGTCGCTTCGCCACCCACCAAAAGAATAAAAGTTTGTGACAGAACCAACACCTTCAACAAGCAAATCTATCACAGAATCTGTCTCTCAGTTTCTTGAGTCAAGCAGCAATGACGAGACCTACGTGATGTCAAAAGATGTAGTAAAAATGATCGAGAGCTATCACCAAGAAAAACGCCTGGCTGCATGTGACAATCCTATTACTGTAGTTGGTGGAAAAAATACGCAGAATATCTATCCATACTGAGTAAACTTGCAAGGAAACATTTAGCCTGTCCTCCAACAAACGTACCAAGCGAGAGATTATTTAGCAGTGCTGGATTAATATATGATGAAAAGAAACAGACTGGCAGCAGAAAAGGCAGAAAAATTAATGTTCCTTAAGCATAACCTTCCTATAATTAAGTTTGAACATTAAACGATGAACATCTTAGTTTACTTTATTTTAATTACTCATTTATAAATATGCCTAATAAAACTTTAAACTTAATATAAATAGTTATCAAGCTAATTAAAGATCTCTTTCTATAAGGGTGGAGGTTGGGGAAAGAGGTCGGTGGGGGTGCATTTGAGTTGGGTTCACGTCCCGCATCCTGGTAACACAATTATGGTTTCTAATTGTGGCTGAAACAACAAAATATAACGAATTTATTTGCAGACGAATTCACTAATTGATTTCTATATTAGTTAGATGCTTGATATTATTTTATATGTTCAGAGAAAAGTACAGCAATTATTGTACAATTAATCAATTATATTACATTATAGCTACAGCTCTCTCTATATAATAACTTATTATATACGTTAAACACAACAAATCTCGAATATATCCTAAAAAATAACGAAAATGTAGACATCCGCATCCGCATCCGCGGATGTTGAAATCAAACATCCGCATCCGCATCCGCATCCGCGGATGTGAAAAAAATGACATCCGCTACATCACTAGTTTAAATATTTGATAATAATAAAGTAATAAGTAGTAATAATAGTAAAGGCTGTTGGTCTGTTGGTATTCTGTTACAGGTGCACTTGTATAGTTAAATTTTACTTGTTGTACTTGTTAACAATCTACTCAAAATAAAATGATTAGCAATGAAAAACAATTTGACTTGTGTCATGGGGGGCCGTACAGTATACTCTGCACAGGGCCCGAAATATCCTAAGGCCGGCGCTGCAGGCTCACTTCTTTTGGTAAACATTGAAAAGCGTTGGGCTTCGTATTCTCAGGGTATTTTCCATCCCCATTTTCATTGCCCCTTGTCCCAATGCAGCTGGGACCGTACAAAATCTGCCTCTTCTCTCATTCCAGTTTGTTTCTATTTCATTTCTAAGGTTAGGGACAGAGCCCTCAAGTATTTTCCATATGTATATTATTGTGTACCGCTTGCGCCTTCTTTCGAAAGAGTAGAGTTCCAGGGATTGTAGTCGAGACCAGTAGTCTTCACCTTCCGTTTCCTCTATCTTAGACGTAAAAGTCCTTTGTATAGCTTTAATGTTCGCAATGTCTCATTTTCTGTGTGGGCTCGTGAGTACTGAGCTAACTCAATTATTGGTAGGACGAGACTCTTCCATAATTTGAACATGATGTTTGCTTTTCTGCTGCGGAAGCTCCTCCAAGTGATTCTCATTATTTTTCTAGCCGCTGTAATTTTTATTTTATAGTGCTCTCTGAATTCTGCATCCGACGACATTATTACTCCAAGATTCCTGACTTGTGGATTTGGTGTTATCTGTTTGGCTTGTATAGTTTTGTACCCTTTTTTCTGTAGCTCCTTGTTATATCCATATCTTGGAAGTTGGAATTTTTCTTCGTTGAATTTCATATTGTTGTCTTCTGCCCACTGGAATAATGTTTCAATGTCGTTTTGTAATTTTCTTATGTCACCTTCGTTCAATATTTCCTTACATATCTTTGTGTCATCTGCGAAGCATGATACAATACTGTCCTTAATATCTGCATCAATATCTGCAATCATTATTATGAACAGGAAGGGAGCTAATACTGTCCTTTGTGGAACAGAGCTCACGACTTCCGAGACTTCCGATTTAACTCCGTTTATCACCACTCTTTGCGTTCTTTGCGTCAAGAAATTAAATATCCACCTTCTTAGCTTTCCAGTAATTCCTGTATTCTTAAGTTTGTGTGCTATGATTCCATGGTCACATTTATCGAAGGCTTTAGCAAAGTCCGTATATATTACAGCTATGTTTTGTCCTCGACACAATGTTTCTAATATTTTCTCCTGGTGGTCTAGTAGCTGTTATAGGCATGATCTTCCAGCCCTGAAGCCATGTTGATTTGGGTTGTATAAGTCTTTTTCTTGTAGGTAGTAGGTAGTTTTGCCTCTAATTATACGTTCAAAACACTTTATAAGGTGTGAGGTGAGAGTCATTGGCCGATAATTTTTGGGCATTGCTCTGTTACCACCTTTAAATAGGAGGGCAATGTTCACGTTTTTTAAGGGGAGTGGAATTTGTCCTGTGTCGAGTGATTTCCTCCATAGTAAGTATAGCGGTTGGGCATTACTCTCTTTGCATTTCCTCAGAAACGTGGCACTGCATGTGTCTGGCCCTGGCGCTGAATTGTCTCGCATCTGTGATAAGGCCGTAATTACATCTCCTTCCGTGAACTCGAAGTCCATTAATAGGTTTGTGCTGGAATTTGTTCTTGGTTGATCTGTATCTATGTAAAAAAATTCGTCTGGGTTTTCCACCTCCATCTCGGACTTAGGGGTGTTAAACACAGAATTAAATTGTTCCCTAAGCAGGTCACTTATTTCTTTCGGGTCATTGTGTATTCGGCCTCCCCGTCTATCAACGGACCAATACTCTCCTTACACTGCATTTTCCTTTTCGCAAACGTGTAGAAGTATTTTGGGTTATTTTTTGCTGCTAACTTGTTTTCCTCCTCGTTTGTCTTATGTATGAATATTTGCTTTAGGTCCATTTCTATTTCGCCATGTTTCCTCTCTATTTGGAGTCTCTTTGCATCAGTTCTGCATCTGTGGAGATGTTTTACGGTTTGTTTTCGTTGCCTGAATAGTGTCCTGATTTTCCTCTCGAGCTTACTACGTTTTTTTTCCTGTCTCTCTGGAATATATTTCGATATTATAGGTTTGGTTTCAGTCTCTATTATACATAGTATCTCTTATGGAGTCTTCTCGTGAAGTAGCAATTCCCAATTTACCTCCTTTAAGTCTTTTTATGTTTTCCCAATTTACTTTCTTTGAATTTCTGTTTAAGCCTTCAAATATTCCATCTGCCTCTCTAGGATGCGTTTTCGGACCTCTGGGTGCTAACTTCAATTGTATATCGATGAGGTTATGGTCGGAGAACTTTGTGTGCGTTACATTTTTATTTATTATCTCGTTGTTATTTGTCCAGATTAAATCCAAAACGTTCTCCTTTCTCGTGACTTCACAGATTTCCTGGGTAAGGGCGTAATGTTCCATAATATCTAATAGCATTGTTGCTTGGGTCCTATCGTCTTAGTAATGTTGCCATGAAACTTCTTGATATATATATAACTTCGTCATTTTTCTTCATGATATGAATGGAAAATTGAAATCTCCGAAAATTAGAATATTTGTTGCTGCAGTTTCAAGTAATGTTGGGGGTCTATAAATGTTCATAATGGTTAGGTTCAGTTCTTTTACTTCTAATATAATAACTTCAACTGTGCCGTTTGATTTGTTTCCCTTCACTTCACATGTGTATGTGTTTTTCACGTAGATGCAACACCCTCCCCTCGTCTAGCCCCTCTATCTGCTCTGTGAATGTTGTAATCCAGCAATGCTAATTCAGTATCCTCGACAGTTTTCACAGCCTTTTTCGCATTTATGCAAGTGTGTTTCCGTTAGGCATATAATATCTATGCTGGATTCGGTAGCTAAATTCTGTAAGTATTGTATCATAATTTGCAGCCTGCATAGTCCGTGTAGAGGCCTTAAACGTGTATAAAACATTTATTGGGTTTCTAATTTCCGTGTTCAGTTTTCCTATTTTGTGGTCGTTTCCAGGTCGATGTCGGTTCTTGTTTGGTGTTATTGGTTTGGCCGCTGCATTTGGGAGAATTGAGGTTGCGGCACTTGATACCACTGTGGTTGTATTATCGGTGGGTGGTGCTAGATAGAGGGGTGGTGTATGTAATGGTGTGGGGAATATATATATATATATATATATATATATATATATATATCAAAGCTATTGACTTCTCCTTAGGGAAACGGAGCTTACAGATGAAAAGGACCAACACAACAGCAAACATTTTCGTTTATTTTTGTACTTCAGACGTTCGACAAATCTTTTGTCATCATCAGTGAATTATAAATCTTAAAACCTTAAAACAAAAATAAGAATAAATAATTAAAATTACATCAATACAAAGAAAATTAAAATCATTAAAATTAAATTAAATTAAAATTACCTCAACTGGTAAATACACAATGTTTACGTCAACCTTCATATTCGGCAGAAACTGAGAGAAAACTGTATGGTCAGTTATTTGGAAGGTATGATATATCTATGATATCTTAATTATTTATTCTTTATTTTTGTTTTAAGGTTTTAAGATTTATAATTCACTGATAATGACAAAAGATTTGTCGAAACGTCTGAAGTACAAAAAAAATAAATGAAAATGTTTGCTGTTGTGTTGGTCCTTCTTTCATATACTGTATATATATATATAATATATAATATATATGGGATGAATTTCACAATTAAACACGTGAAATGAATAAATGATACATATATACACACACACTTACTTTATGTGAGTTCGAACGACGGCTCAGGATCGACCTGCGGTCGACTCCTCTGCAGCATCCCGCCTCATTTGCGGGATTTGTGAAGGAGGGAATTGCTGTCTGATCTCTTCCTACCTACCCTCGCATGGCTGGTCAGAGACTTTGCACAGGAATCTGTCCAGCTGGTTCTTGAAGTTATTCAGGTCGGTGTGCTGGAGATTCCTTACTTCTTTTGGTAGGGCCTTGAAAAGTTTGGGGCCTCATATTCTATGGTTATTTTCCATCCTCGCTCTCATGACCCCTTTTCCCACCGCAGCTGGGACTGTACAAAATCTGCCTCTTCTCTCATTCAAGTTTGTTTCTATTTTCTATATATATACGAGGGCCACTCAATATATTTTGCCCCACCTTTTTTTTCTTTCTTTTTTACAAGATTTTATTTTTCCACATAGTCTCCATCCTTTTCTACGGCTTTCCTCTACCTCGAAACAAGGGCCTTTATTCCTTGCTGGTAAAAGTCCGTTGGGTTCCGCTGGAGCTACATCTTAATCTCCTCAACAACCTCATCGTCACTGAAACTTTCTTCCACGAATAGCATCCTTCATTGGCCCAAACAAATGGAAGTCTGAAGGTGCCAGATCCGGGTTGTATGGAGGGTGGGGTAACACAGTCAAGCGCATTTTTGTGATGGCCTCTCTTGTTTGCAAACTGTTGTGTGGTTTTGCGTTATCGTGCAAAGGAAGGACGTCTTCCAGTTTTCTCTCCGGTCGAACTCGCTTTATATGTCTCTGGAGTCTCTGTAGGGTAGCAATATATGCCTCTGAGTTGATTGTTTGTCCTTACTTCATAATGTCCACCAGAATCACCCCTTTCATGTCCCAGAAGATGGTGGCCATAACCTTTCCTAAAGAGGGAACCATTTTGAACTTTTTCTTGCGTGGGGAGTCTGCATGATGTCACTCCATGGATTGGCGTTTTGTTTCAGGTTCAAAGCGGTGTACCCAAGTCTCATCCCCAGTCACAATTCGTGAAAGGAAGTCATCCCCTTCTGTCTCGTATCGAACAAAAGCAATTTCTTTTCTTTGGGCTTTGTGATCTTCAGTCAGTTCGCGAGGAACAAACCGTGAACACACTTTTGAGTATCCCAGTTGCTGAATTATTGTATTCACACTTCCTTCACTAATTCCTAGCTCCAGTGACAGCTCCTTGTATGTGACGCGCCGATTTGATCGAATGATCCTGTTAGCACGTTGCACAGTGTGAGATGTCACAGCCGATGCCGGACAACCGCTGCGTGGCTCATCATCGAGGCTGGCTCTCCCTCTTTCCGATGATCTCACACGTTTAGACCAGCGTCCAACTGTGCTTCGATCAACAACAGCGTCTCCGTAAACGTTTTGTAGACTTTTGTGAATATTTCCAACTGTTTCCTTCTCTGCGGTTAAGAACTCGATAACAGCTCTCTGTTTACGACGCACAAAGAAAAGGGTGGGGCAAAATAAATTGAGTGGCCCTAGTGTGTGTGTGTGTGTGTGTGTGTGTGTGTGTGTGTGGTGTGTGTGTGTATACCCGAGTAAGGTCGATCTCGTGTATAGGTCGACCCTTGATTTTTGGCCAAGAAATCATTAATTTATCATATGCCTCGTGTATAGGTCGACCCCAGTTGTTGAGGGTAGTGGAACAACAAATTAGGGTAATAAAGCACCATATTTTATGGCATAAAAACTCATTTCCAAAAACTAGAAACTGGCAACTGCGTCTAGGTGACCTTAAACACGTCATCATGTACAGACAGGTTACTGATAACCTACTGTGTAACAGCCATTTCCAATTGTGCCTTGGTAATTTTAATAATTGGTACATATTTTATGTTTTCATTGTTTACTGGTACTAAATGGTAAATATTTTTCATGTCTGAAGCTAACAGTAGCTCCTAGCCCTCCTCATCGTGCACGGATTTCAACCCCACGAAAATGTTACCCTTATATAGGTCGACCCCCTAATTTTTGCCTAAGAATTGTCTTAAAAACTCGACCTATACACGTGTGTGTGTATATATATGTATATATATATATATATATATATATATATACAGGGTGGGCCGTAAGTTTCCATACATAGGAAAATTAAACGTTTGTTTTTATGTTTCAGATACCCTAAGAATATGCGTTTGACGTAAGATCTTGTTTACTGATGAAGCAAATTTTTACGTCAATGGAGAGGTTAATCGGCAAAACATACGTTATGGAGTAATGCTAACCCTAACTGGCTGAGTCCGACGAAGATGCAAGGTGCCGGTAAAGTGATGGTGTGGGCGTATATGGGGTGACAGAATTATTGGACCAATTTTTGTCAGTGGAAATCTTAATGCCGAAAGGTATCTTAACATGTTGCAAGAAGAGATTTTCCCATCCCTGCTAAACGAGGAAGGTAACTTCCCAGTTTACTTCCAGCAAGATGGAGCTCCACCTCATTATGGTCTTCACGTGCGTCGGTATTTGGATCAGCAGTTTCCGGATGCTTGGATTGGTCGGCGTGGTCCTGTGGAGTGGCCTCCCAGATCCCCAGATCTCACCCCCCTTGATTTCTATCTTTGGGGGCACTGAAGCCATGGTGTATCAGGAAAAGATACGAGACATAAATCATCTAAAGGAACGTATCACCAACGCCATTACAAGCATAACGTCAACTGTGCTAATGCGTGTTCATCAACAGTGGGGAACACGTATTGAAATGTGTTTTCAAACAATGGCAACCATGTAGAGCATATTATATAAATAAAATGGTTGTCCATAAAAAAATGTTTATTTTTCCTATGTATGGAAACTTACGGCCCACCCTGTATATATATATATATATATATATATATATATATATATATATATAATGCAAACCCACGAGGAAAAAGAAAAATGATTCCAAGGCCGTTCGTGTATTCAGAAGTACACCTCGTCAGGGAATGACTCATTCCCTGACGAGGTGTACTTCTGAATACACGAAAGGCCTTGGAATCATTTTTCTTTTTTCCTTGTGGGTTTTCATCATTCATTCATTTCACGTGTTTAATTGTGAAATTCATTCCATATATATATATATATATATATATATATATATATATATTATTAGTGATGTAGCGGATGTCATTTTTTTTCACATCCGCGGATGCGGATGTGAATGCGGATGTTTGATTTCGACATCCGCGGATGCGGATGCGGATGCGGATGTCTACATTTTCGTTATTTTTTAGGATATATTCGAGATTTGTTGTGTTTAACGTATATAATAAGTTATTATATAGAGAGAGCTGTAGCTATAATGTAGTATAATTGATTAATTGTACAATAATTGCTGTACTTTTCTCTGAACATATAAAATAATATCAAGCATCTAACTAATATAGAAATCAATTAGTGAATTCGTCTGCAAATAAATTCGTGATATTTTGTCGAGTTTCAGCCACAATTAGAAACCATAATTGTGTTACCAGGATGCGGGACGTGAACCCAACTCAAATGCACCCCACCGACCTCTTTCCCCAACCTCCTCCACCCTTATAGAAAGAGATCTTTAATTAGCTTGATAACTATTTATATTAAGTTTAAAGTTTTATTAGGCTATTTATAAATGAGTAATTAAAATAAAGTAAACTAAGATGTTCATCGTTTAATATTCAAACTTAATTATAGGAAGGTTATGCTTAAGGAACATTAATTTTTCTGCCTTTTCTGCTGCCAGTCTGTTTCTCTTTTCATCATATATTAATCCAGCACTGCTAAATAATCTCTCGCTTGGTACGTTTGTTGGAGGACAGGCTAAATGTTTCCTTGCAAGTTTACTCAAGTATGGATAGATATTCTGCGTATTTTTCCACCAACTAATAGGATTGTCACATGCAGCCAGGCGTTTTTCTTGGTGATAGCTCTCGATCATTTTTACTACATCTTTTGACATCGCGTAGGTCTCGTCATCGCTGCTTGACTCAAGAAACTGAGAGAGAGATTCTGTGATAGATTTGCTCGTTGAAGGTGTTGGTTCTGTCACTGAAACTTTTATTCTTTTGGTGGGTGGCGAAGCGACAGATTCAAGAGATTGAAGCTCTTCAACTGCTTTGCCAAGTGATGATTTAACTCGTTCTAATGTACTAGGTGAAAATAACTTAGCTTTGTAACGTGGATCTAAGTAGGTTGCAAGAGAGTAACTCATACAAGAACAGCCTCTCGTCTTGTCGCTTGCATCACTTTTGCGCACAATGAACTAGTTCTATTAATATAGTAGAATTTGATAATTTCCGCTTATTAATGACGTTTTATCTCAACGGTCCACATCCGCACGACATCCGCAGTCCAAAGTGCGGATGCGGATGCGGATGCGAGAAAATGTGCGGATGTTCCGCGGATGCGGATGCGGATGTGACCTACATCACTAATATATATATATATATATATATATATATATATATATATATATACACACACACACAATATGTTACAACTCAAAATGGTACCTTGAGAAACTTTTATGTTACATGGAACAAGGACCTCTTCTGGTAAAATTAAATCCACTGTTGTCCGAATAAGTAATGATACATGACAAACACTATAGCTTTTCTTTTTCATGACGGAAGCCCAACGTGGGCAACGGGTCACTCGTAAAGAAGCCCCAAAATATAGCTTTCCTCACCAGCTATCTGCCAAGCAGATATAATATATATATATATATATATATATATATATATATAATATATTATATCCTACGAAACCAAACCTGCATAAAAATTACACCACCCTGAGCTACGGTCTAGAATATTAAAGCAATAAAGAAAGTAGTCCCGAATTGGCCTACAATAATAATGCTGTTGCTTTTCCCTGAAGGTATGAAAATTCTAAAGTCGAATGTTTGTATATAAACACAGTTAACCCTTGGGACATGCAAATTAGGTGAGTTGTGCAAAATTTTTTTCGCCCTCGAAACAAACTTATTTCAATTCTATGAATGTTTTTGTGTTGCATAAATGGATTTTTTGGTCAAAAACTTCTCTCTCTCTCTCTCTCTCTCTCTCTCTCTCTCTCTCTTTTTGGGCTACACTAGGAGCCGTTGCCGTTATACGTACCGAAATAGGTGAAAATATTAACATATCACTTAGGTAAATAGGAGTTCCATTTCTGAAAATTCCGTTTCAATACATATAAAGACTTATTTCACGCAACATTTCCTTTTATTGCCAGAATTTTTTTTCTTTTTTGGGGTGGGTGGGGTGGGAGTGGGGGTCTAGAAGGTCTTTCATACGAAAGATTTTATGATACTATTGAAAGTGGTACGGGATTTTCGTTGCAATCTGAGTAAATTTAGACAAGAAAGTCAAGAGAATAATGTTTATCTACTTAAAAATACATACTTTAAACGCGACAATAAGCAAATTTAAAAGGGAAAATTAGCAAAATATTTAGTTCGCGGTGGAAAAATTATATCATCCGATGAATAAATGGTTCTTGAAGATAATTGAGTCATACGAGTCATGAAAATTATGAGTTACCCCAAAATTATCCTGTTTTGAAGAAAACGGGTTTCAGGTAATAGACCATCTTTAATAGCATGCGATAGTTTTCATGAAGAAAAGAAGATTCGAACAAGATCAATGTCCCCGCCCATATATGTAACCTTGACCTTTGATGCATGGACCTGAGTCTTGCTCGCGAGTTGCGACACATCATCGGATCTTTTCCAAATGGACGACCCCACGGGATTTAGCTGAAAATTTGTTTACTAATAAATTTTTATATTCTAATAACGAAAATGACATTATTTTCCTGGAGAAATAAGCGCAACAATATGAAAAAAATTGCATTTATATGCGCACTAGTTTGCATGGCGCATGACCGTTATCTAGTTTACACCACTCATGACGCCCGGATACGAGGTTGCTGTGTGGTCCCCGGTTAATTGAATGCCCGGTTAGGTCAATTGAATGGCCGGTTAGGTCAACTGTACGCCAATGACGACTGGTTAGGTTAAGTAGTGATATTTTCGAAAACTAACGAAAGTATCATGACTTAACCTAACCAATCGTCAAGGACGTACACTCGTACAGTTGACGTAACCGGGCATTCAATTGACCTAATCTGGCATTCAAGTGACCTAACCTGGCATTCAAGTGACCTAACTGGGCATTCAATTGACCGTGGACAACTCACAAGTAGATAGATCACAGCACTGCATTATCATATGCTCACACTACAACAATAATACTCAGACTAAACTAGGTCTAAGTAGGCAACAAATAAACATTAATAACAACAACAAAAATTACTGTTTATGCGAGTTCGTATGGAGAAAAAGGTATGCAAATGAAGATTTATTCATTAAAATATTATCAAATATTAAAAATTTAAATAAATAAATAATCTACGTTTTATTTTGTAAAACCCATTACATAACTACATAATTTAGATAACGGTCATGCGTCATGCAAACTAGTGCGCATATAAATGCAATTTTTTCCTTTGTTGCCCATATTTCTCATTTTCGTTATTAGAATATAAAAATTTATTAGTATACAAATTTTCAGCTAAATCCCATGAGGTCGTACATTTGGAAAAGATCCACATCATCTTTTGATGACCCATATGTGTATGAAGTTTCCTCAGTTTATGTTGAACGGTTCAAAAGTGGGACGAACGGACGAACGAACGGACAAACGCAATCCGGCAGACTACGTAAATTCTCAAGGTCAAATGAGTATAGGTCTATTTGTTGACCGAATTTTCAAAATTTAAATTTGCAGATTTATAACTTCGCAAATTTGTAAATGTACAGGGTGTTCCATATATCCCTTTACCTCTGAACCTAATATATATATATATATATATATATATATATATATATATATATATATATATATATATATATATATATATGTGATTCGTTTGGGTATGGATAAAATAAAAACGCTGTGAGAATCTACCGAGAAGTGATACAGCGCTCATCTGTTGCACGTGTGGTCATAAAATGTGGGAGTTTGTAATAGGCTATGCCATCCGCTGCCAGACGTAGGGGCGCCATCTGCTGTCAGACTCATGAGACATATGCCAGTTTCGAAGATGGTGGCGAATGCACAACAACGTGCGAAGTGTGTCATTTGGTTTGCTAAGTTTGAGAGTGTGACAGCGGTAAAACGTGAGTTTCACCGTGTGTATGGTGTTCGAAAAGGTTTTAAATACGACTCCATATTGCAGTGGTACAACACATTTGAAGAAAATGGGTATATCACTAAACCACATGCAGGTGGTCGTAAGAATTAGCCTCTCGTTATGACCTCTGTCATGTTCGGAAGAGGGGGGGGGGGGGGCAGTCATGTTGAAGGCGAATTAGTTTGTCACAATCTACCATCTTTGTGGGCATTGTTTGCCAAATATTAACCTATACAATGTTACTGTTTCCATTTCACATCAATTTTATTTTATCCATACCCAAACGGATCACCATATATATATATATATATATATATAATATATACAGGGCCATTCAAAAAACGCAACAGTTTAAATTGCTTATATTTCGTAATATTGTTAACGTACAGGAATGATTTTTGTATTAGTTTACAGCGTACACCTGGGAGTTTTGTTACCGCTCAGGCCTAGTAGCCTAAGGCGCTAGGCGAACGAATCTTGTACCCTTAAATGAATATTTTGACGATCGCGTCATCTCGAATCGCTTCCCTGAACGTTTTGCCTGTGGATGGTCTTGGCCACTATATTCTCCGGATCTCAACCCATGTGATTATTTTTTATGGGGATATCTGAAAGATAATGTTTACAGAGACAATCCTCTCACAATTAGTGAGCTGCAAGAGGAAATTTCATCTGTTGTCAGCACAATCACTCATGACGTTCTACGCACAGTACTTGCCAACTTTCAACGTCGACTGCAAATGGTTTGGATGCCGGTGGTTCACACATTGAACATGTTTTTCATTAAATAAAAACTCCAATTGCACGCTGTAAACTAATACAAAAATCACTCCTGTATGTTAACAATATTACGAAATATAAGCAATTTAAACCGTTGCGTATTTTTTGAATGGCCCTGTATATATATATATATATATATATATATATATATATATATAGAGAGAGAGAGAGAGAGAGAGAGAGAGAGAGAGAGAGAGTAGTGGACTTATTGGACACCCTGTACAGTTTCAGAAAAACTTTCGTCTACAAACAAAATTTCTAAAAGCATAAAAAGTTAGTAACTGGTACTATTTTATTTTTCTTCGGATATTGTACGAGGGTTTGCTCGAAAGTTCACTTTTTCAAATGGTCAAGGAAGCCACAAGAGAACACAATATTCTAGATCTAGTTTTAAGTACAGACCTAAACTTAATTGATAATATCTCTGAAGGAGACTACTTCCCCACCAGTGATCATAGGCAAATAGCATTTTAAATTAAAATTAATGTTCATAATTCGGAGAGCCTGGAATACATTTTGAATTTTAAAAGAGCTAAATTTCGTGACATGACACTGCAACTTTCGACCCATAATAATTGGGATGAGGCTTTATCTCACGATGATATTAATTGCACATGGACTTCTTTTTATAATTATTTTAAAGGTTTAGAATCGAGTAATATCCCATTAGGTAAAAAGAAACTAATGAAGTCTGTTGTTGTTGTTGGTTAGCCGATCAGCCCACCCTGATCGAGCAAGCCGGCGGCACGCAGATAACCGATCGCCCTCTCCGGAGTGGACCAGAGGTTCAGCGCACTAGTGATGTTGTGTTGTGTTCGTTGTTGTGCTAGAGCGGTACAGTCTGTCATAATGTGTTCAATTGTTTGTGGTGTGTCTTGGCACAAGTGGCAGGTGTCGTTTGTGGAGTTGTCTAGTCTGTGTTTATACTGTATGTCTGTAAGTTGGGGTGATGTCCACATCGGAATCATGCTAAGTTAACTCGATCCGATCTGCTCAGGCTGGTCTCTGACTTGTCAATGGGTGGCGGCTTCGCACCTAGGACCGCATTCGGACCGAGTCGTGTCAGTGCTTTGAGTTAGATGTGTGTGTGTGTGTGTATGTGTTTTCTGTACTGTGTGATGTCTGTGGGGCGTGGTATAGAATGGAGTATCTGGTTATAATGTCTCTCTGGTGTTACCTTAATGGTGCGAGGTGTTGGTGCATGATTGTACATGTAGTGGCAAGGGTGCTGTGGGTTAGTTGTCGCTGCTGCCATGAATTGTGTTCTCCTCATATCTAAATGTTCCCTAACTTTCAGTATTTTTGTTTCTGTGTGCGGGTGTTCTATTGGTGTTGTTTGAGTACATCCTGTAATGATACGAAGTGCGTTGTTTTGTACTGTCTGTAAGGTGTTTATGTGTGTGTTTGAGATAATGGGTGCCCAACATGGGCTAGCATAGTCCATAACTGAGTGAATATATTGTTTGTATACAAGTGATGTTGTTTCCTGCTGGTGTCCAAAGTTTGTGCCTGTTAGTACCCTAAGCGTGTTAAGTCTTGACGTACATTTGTTTTTAATGTCCTGAATGTGGTTTGCAAAAGATAATGATGTGTTGTATGTGACCCCAAGTATTTTGGTCCTGTGAGTGAGTGGAATGTTGGTGTTGCTTAGTGTAAGCTGTGGAATTATCTGGTGTTCTTTTGTGTTGTTTGTTAGTAAGGTGATGGTTGATTTTGTGAGCCCTACTTTGAGTCTATTGTGTGTGAGCCAGTCTTGTATACTGTTTATGTATGTTTGTAGGTTATTTGTAGCGGTGTCGATGTTGTTGTGGGTGGATGTTAGAGTGATGTCATCTGCATATGATGATAAGGTAAGCTTGTTATCTATGGGTGTTGGAATGTCATGCATGTATAAGTTGAACAGCGTTGGTGAAAGAACAGAGCCTTGAGGAACCCCGTTCGGAAAAAGTTTGTTTTTGGATGACTTGCCATTAAATGTGACATGTGAGTATCTTCCTGAAAGATAGTTGCTCAGCCACCATTTGGTGTTTTTGTGCATGTTTGTGTTGAGTATTTTGTTTATGAGAGGGAAACGTGGGATAGCATCAAATGTTTTACTAATGTCTATTGTTGTTAATAGTGTACGTTGAGCTGGTCGTCTGGAGTTGATGCCATCCATGATGTGCTGCGTGAGGTTAGTGAGTAATGTCGTGGTTGAGTGGTGAGGTCTGAATCCATGTTGAGTAGGCGATAGTGGTATGTGTGGGTTGGTGATTTGTAAGATTAGTTTCTGTTACTTTGGAAGGTGTGCACTGTGCATAGTAAAGTAATGGGTCTCTAGGAAGCTGGTTCTGTTGGATTTTTGTTTGGTTTGAGTAGTGTAATAATTTTACCTTGTTTCCATATGGCAGGAATAATACAGTGTTGGCATGAATATGTATTGATGTTTGTGAGAGTTAGTATTCTCTGTGGGCCCAAGTGTTTAAGGTGTATGTTAGATATGTTGTGTGGTCCAGTAGCCTTCGAATTCTTAATGTTTTTGATGATCTTAGTGGTCTGGTCTGCATTGAAGGGTGTAATAGTCGTGTTGAGTCTGTAGGTTTTCTTGTGTCTGGCTGTTTGTCTGTTTGCGTGTTTCTGGTTGTTGTCTCTGTTTAAGTGACTTATCTTTGCGTAGTGATTAACTAGAATATTAGCTTGTTGTGTATGTGTTGGGATATTATTTTGGCTGCGACAGATAGCCGCGTGTGAGGTGTGAATGCCATTGTTCGAGTGGATAATGCTGTTTATCGTCTTATATAGCCTGGATGTATCTGTGGAATGGTTTAGTGTTGTTATGAATTCCCTAAATGTTTCTGTTTGTTTTTCTTTAAGTTTGTTGTTTATTTCTGTGTTGAGGTGTTGTATCTGCTATTTTATGGCTTCTGTGTGTGGTGTTTGTGTGTTATGTTTGAGGTTGTTACGTTGTCTTATGAGGTGGGCTATTTCTCTAGTGTAATTTGGGTTGTATTTCCTAATGTTGCCTTTGGGTATGTATTTGTTTGCATTACTGATAATCTGATTAAATGTCTTGAGTGTTGTATTGATGTTTATGATGGGCGTGCTGTTTAATGTGGTGAATTGTTCCTCAGTCTGTATTTTGAACTGTTCCCAATCAGCTTTCTTGTAATTTCTGTAAGTGTGCCTAAGGCTGTTGGGGCAGGGTGTAGAATGTGTTGTAATGATGATGGGCAGGTGGTCTGATGACAGTTGAAGTCTGTTAAACATAATGCTGAAATTATACGTAGCTTAACGTTAAAAAGGAACGCATATTTTAAATTTAGAGAATCAAATAATTTGTCCGATGAAAATGCTTACAAGCTATTGAGAAGACGAAGTAAAAAACTTATTAGAAAAAGTAAGCGCACAGTGAACCAAATTAAATCGAATCCGAAAGAATTCTATAATTATGTTAGGAATAAAATAGTAGCTTCGCAGACTATTGGTCCACTCATAGGCGAAAACAACGGAAAAATTTACGATGACTGACAAATGACGGAAATTTTAAATAAATTCTTCTCTTCCGTCTTCACTGACGAAAATATGAACGACATTCCTGTTCCCATAATCGTGCTCAGTGATGATCATTTAAAGCTTCAAAAATTACCATTAGTGAAAGCGAAGTACTCTCAGCCACAGGTAAAATTAATCCTGATAAAACTCTCGGTCCAGATAAACTCTACCCTAGGGCACTTAAAGAAGTGGACTGTGCAACAGTCCCTTCTCTCACATATATATTTAATAATAATAATAATAATAATAATAATAATAATAACTCGCAGTCTGGAGAAGTTCCGCTCGATTGGAAATTGGCAAACATTAGGCCAATATTTAACAAAGGGGACAAACCGCTTCCGGGGAAATTATCGTCCCATCAGCCTGACTTCAGTAGTTGGTAAGCTCATGGAGATGATCGTTCGGGACAAGATAGTTAATCACTTAGAAATTAATAAATTAATCAAAGATTCTCAACACGGCTTTCGACGTAATCGTTCTTGTCTTACTAATTTGCTCTATTTCTTTAATGATATTGTAAATATATATGACGAGAGTAAAACAGTAGATATTATATATTTCGATTCTCAAAAAGCGTTTGATAGAGTGCCACATAGAAGATTATTAGCTAAACATCTCAAATGGATGGAAAGTTGGCTCCGTGGACGTAAACAAAGAGTGGTCATTAATGGCACAGCGTCTAACTGGAAAAGTGTAACTAGCGGCGTGCCTCAGGGATCAGTTCTGGGCAGGGGCGGATTCAGAACATAATTCTGAGGAGGGCGGTCACCTTCCAGAACCTGAGATTATAATACAGTGGCAGGCAACTGGTGTGACAGAATTGCCAACGATTATCACCTATTCGTTCTGCCTATAAAGAATGAAGGAAGGTATCTGTGTTTGGTCCAAAAAGTCAATTCTTAAAGATGACGGTAAGCTCCAGTGAGGCATAAAATTAGCGCAACAATATTTACATTACTATTTTATTAAGCATCATCATTAGGGGCAATTAAAGAAAAATATATAGTATATTAAATGGCTCACTTTTGAACCTCAATGTGCCCCTATATGCACATTGCACACTTTTGCAACAGCGATTATTTTTATATAGAATGTTTCACTCTAATTTTGTATTGTCTCTTCTTTATGTTTCCGATCTCCTGCTTTCTTTCACTTTCTTTACCTTTAAGGTTTAGAGGCCTCATGGTTTGGGGGGTGCGATCACCCCCATCGCCCCGACTAAATCCGCCCCTGGTTCTGGGACCAGTTCTTTTTATTATTTATATCAATAACATCGACTTGGGAATTAAGAGTATAATTTAAAAATTTGCGGATGATACCAAACTAGGGAGACAAACAAAATCAGCGGCAGAACGTCTGCAGATTCATGAAAATATTATATAATAAATTACTCAAGTGAACCGAAATTTGACAAATGAACTTTAATATAGATAAATGTAGGCGCACACAAAGCAAAAGCACCCCCTGTGTAATTCTTTATTTATGGTCAGAATTTTATGAAATTTTCAATATAGAGGTTTTCAAATACCGAGAAATAGGTCAAAATTTTAATTTTTTGAAAAAAAATGTAAAAATTTAAAAATTTCGAAAAAAAAATTTAAACATGTTTTAAAATTTTTTGAAGTTTTTATAAAGTAATATACTTCCAAAAAGGATATGCAACCTCAATGTTATTCCGATGTCCGCCATTGAAGGCCCGGTTAGGTCACCTGTATGCCCTTGACAATTGGTTAAGTTGTGTTTTTTCGTTAAAACTAACGAAAATGACACAACTTAACCTAACCAATTGTGAAGAGCATACAGTTGACCTAACCGGGCATACAGTTCACCTGACCAGGCCTTCAATGGCGGACATCGAAATAACATTGAAGGCCCGTTAGGTCAACAGTATGCCCGGTTTTTTGGTTTTTTTTAGAAAAAAAATTTCAAACATTTTTCAAATTTTTTTTCAAAAATGGTGTGCATTATTCCGATGTCCGCCTTGAAAACCTCTATACTGAAATGAAAATTTCATAAAAATCTGACCATAAATAAAGAAATTACACAGTGGGTGCTTTTGCTTTAGATGCGCCAAAATGTAAAACGTTGCATATCAGTCGAAACAATGTTAAAGAAAAGTATTTTATGCGCGATAAGACAATAACAAGTGTTACGGAAGAGAATAATTTAGGTATTATTGTTGCCGACACTCTTAAACCGAGTGAGCAACGTATCGAAGCGGTTAGAAAAGCAAATAGAATCTTAGCATTTATTGGTAGATCGTTTGAATTTAAGTCGGAGAAAACAATGCTAACATTATATAATTCCTTAGTACTTCCACACCTGAAATACTGCGTTCAGTTCTGGTCCCCATATTTACGATAAGACATAGACAGAATGGAGAGAATGAAGCGACGGGCAACTAAAATGATTCCTGGACTTAGAAACAAATCATAGCTGCCCGTTTAGAAACATTAAGTTTATTCTCACTTGTTAAAAGCTCGAGGAGATTTAATCCAGGTTTTTAAAATGATTAAAGGTTTTGATAATGTCGACGCGAAAAAATATTTCACCTTCAGGACAGCAGATAGAACTCGTGGTAATGGTCTGAAATTAGTGGGTAAACATTTTAATTCTAATGAAGCTAAACGTTTTTCTTCAATCGTATAGTTAATTTGTGGAATGGATTGCCAGCCAGCATAGCTCAAAGTAATTCGATCGAATCCTTTAAAAAGAAACTAGATGCTTATCTTGCCTTAAACCCCGAGTTGGAAGCATTTGTTAACGCGTAGAAATATTGTAGAATTTTCACTCGGATTCCCTCCTCTGTATTTCAATTTTTCATTTTATCTTTAAATTTCTTTCCTACCTCTCAACCTCTTTTCTCTGCTTTGCTAAAACTTTCACTCGTCTTTAAATTGTATTCCTTCTTTTAACCTCATTTCTTAAACAGACAGCCTCGTAGGGACCAGCCGGTGTGTTGCTGTTTGGTGTCCTTTGTATGCCTTTGTATTATATTCTGTTTGGTAACAGTTATTAAAAAGAAACAGTAATTATTATCTCCGCACTTACGATACCAATCAAAATTAACTGGTTTAAAATTATATTCATATTAAACTCAAAACAATTTGGTTACCCTTTTGAAAATGGAAGAGACGCGTATTTATTATACTAATAGGAAATTTTGACTGTTATTTCATCTTAAAATATTTAAATTGTTGAAAAAGGTATAGTCATTTAAGTTATGTTTTGCTTGAATATAAAAATAGTGTGTAGAAGGTTAAGATTCGTATCGTGAGACATAAAATGTTGAAGTGTTTGTCTTTCATTTGATGATACATTTCGTGAGAAGGATCGTGAATATTAGAAAACATTGGTCTATCCACTAAAATATTTGTACGGTTACTCCGCCGCAGAGTTGGAAACGAACGGGTCACCAACCTTGACCCGTCCAGCACCTGATCTGTGACCCACTTGACCCGCTACCCACTGACCTAAACAATACATTGAACTAAACATTTTTCAAAATACATCAAAAAATATACTGTTTCAAAATACAAAATCTTTATTTTGATACGCGAATACAAGATGACACACACGAGCTTCTATTTCATAAAACAGTAATGATGTTTTCAGTGAAGAGTAATTTAGAAATTCTTGTAATACCCCAAAGCGATGCACAGTATTCTACTGTTTCCGGTGCCAGCAGTGCGCGTTGTGAACGTATGAAATACTCTCGTGTTGACTATGCTGAAATGCCTCTCCCACTCGCTGCTACATGCCTGCATCACGAACACAGACCTAATTAACTGAACAGTGTGAACACTGCTCGTCTGGTACACATCGTGTTTCCAGTCACTGCTTTTATGATATTATCTTTACTGCGTAAGTGCATCCTAGCTTTTAGTGTAATTTGTGTAAAGCTACACCGGTAAGCTACTCGTATGACAAACAGATCTGTAGCTGTTACACCAAGCTGTCGACACGCAAAAACATACGAATTTTTTAAATTCGACTGGAATTTTGGGCGTCACCTAATCACAGCATTGACCCGCCTTCATCCGTTCCCGGGTCAGACCGGTCAACCTCATGACCCGTAACCCATCTCGAAACGTCTTGAACTCACTCCCAAATGACCCACAAACCCGTGACCCGTTCACCTATTTCCAATTCTGCTACGCCGTCTGTGTTCATTAATTACAACTTAAAATTGGAGAGTTGTTCTGCCAGTGTAGGACAAATTGCATGCCCCACAAATTTATATATACGAGTAGATCAGAGACGAGCAAAGGTAGTCTAGGAATTTTTTTTATGTAAAAGAAAGATCCAATAGTGCGATATATATATATATATATATATATATATATATATATATATATATGATCCCTCATTTCACGAAGGTCAAGCTTGTCGCCCCTCCTCTCGAATTGGCCTGGTGAAGTAGTCCTCACATAGCCATGTACCCCCGGCTCATCGGGGATTGTTCTGAACCAGGCGTTTAATCTTCTTTTGAAGATGTCCACTGCAACACCACTCCTGCTTCTTAGGTCTTTGGGCAGCTGATTAAACAGTTTTGGTCCTCTCACAACAAAACTATTTTCTTTCAGGGTTAAGAATGTTCGCTGTCTAGCCTTTAAGTTGGGAACACGACACAGTCTTCCTTTTCTACTTTCCACTGTTGTTTGGGGAGTTACAGGGTTCAGAGTAAGATTAGGGACTAGTTTCTCCATTATTTTCCAAGTATAAATAATGGTGTATCTCTCTCTCCTCCTTTCCAGTGAATATACTGTGGGTTTAATTCGCGTATAATATATACAGGGCGTCCCAAAAAAATGTATACACACTTTAAATACTTATAAAGGCAGTGTTTATTAAAATACATTTCATTTTCAAAATGTAATAGAATCTACAGACATTATTTAATTGTTTTGTCAACGCCTGTTTTCAAACTGACGTCCGTTCTGGTCCAGGCACTGCTGATAACGCGAAGCAATGGAATCGCAAACATCACGAAACATTTCGTTTGGTATTTGTGTGCATTCTCGTTCAATGGCTGCTCTCAATTCAGCGACTGTTGCAGGTTTTATAGCGTAGACTTTGTCTTTTAAGTATCCCCATAAAAAAAGTCTAGTGGTGTGAGGTCTGGTGAACGCGGAGGGTATTCTACGAAACCCCTTCGTCCAATCCACATCCACATCGTGCCAAGTACCACTCGCAATACTCCACTCTTCGGTCCGGATCATCATCTTCATTAATAGCATGGACTAATCTTGGAATGTAACTTTTCCATTGACAGCGCTTCAAAATGCGTTGGACAGACGATTCTGAAATTCCTACCTCACGACTCGCTTGCCGCACAGATTTTCTTGGACTTTGGTGATACGTTTCCAGTACTCTTTCTTGCTTTGTGGGGCTTGTCGATGTCCGTGGTCTTCCGGAACGCTTCTTGTGGACATTCTGAACAGTTCCATCGGCTTCAAACTTATCTCTAATTCGAGTGATGGTAAGTCGCGTTGGTGGATCTGTTTGAAACTCCCTCCTAAACTGTCTTTGCACTTCAACTGCGTTTTCACACTTCCAGTAGCATTTTAGAATGAATTTCCTTTGTTCAAAGCTTAGTCTGACTGCCATTATTAATTCTAATGGGTTTAACTTGGAAAGAAAGAAACATCAATTGAGCTATCAGCTGTTAAAGTGTGTATACATTTTTTTGGGGCGCCCTGTGTATATATATAGTGCTTCGTATTCACATTTTCTTGCAAATTTGCCTTATAATGAATGCTGATCAAGTCTGGAGTAAACTCTTAAAAAATATACCTTTTGGTGAAACATCGAACAACAAAGACGAGAAAATAAACAAAATACGACTTCAAAGTAAAAATGAAGAACAGGAAAATAAAAATGAAATAGAAAAACTTAATAAAATTGAAGCTCTTCGCGTATACCGTTCTCACTCGAGCAGAAGAGACACGTAATTCATAAATTATCTTTCACAGAGTCAGTTGAAAGTGGTTAGAAATAATTAGATGGTTGTGTACGTCGAATTCAACTAAAATAAAAAGTCGAGGAACGCTCGTGGGGACAGTATGAAATCTTACAGACCCGAAAACTTTACTGTGAAAGCCCCAGAGTGCAATAGCAGATTCCAAATAAAGTCCTCGTGGAAAAAACAGTAGAACGGTTGATCAGTCCAGCTAAGCTGTGTAAAAGACTCCCAGTTAAGAACTGCAAATAACACTGGATACAACAGGCATAAAAGAATCACATCCGTCCGCATGGCAATCCTCAAGAAGAGAAGCACTAAAGTATTTGGACAGTGGTGCATCAACAACTTTGCTGGTGCAGGCCTGAGAAAGAATGCACCATCCTCATGCCCCTACGGCATACTCAGGGAGTGAACACAAACTAAAAAGCGCCTGAACGACAAAGAGGAAACAAAGTCGGTTCTTATCTCCTTAAAACCGAGTTTCTCAGAAGAATACAAAGTTCGTATTTTAAAGGGAATAATTATAATTATCATAGTTTCATCGAAGCTGCGAAGCTTGTTTTATCTCTCTCTCTCTCTCTCTCTCTCTCTTCTCTCTCTCTCTCTCTCTCTCTCTCTCTCTCTCTCTCTCTCTCTCTCTCTCTCTCTCTCTCTCTCTCTCTATCTCTCTCTCTCTCTCACTCTCTCTCTCTCTCTCCAGTTGCGGAAATTTCTTTTCCTATAAAATAGTTAATATCTGGAACCAACTTCCCTCAGAGGTTGTTCCAGTCAAAGTGTAAATCTGTTTAAAAATAGGCTAGACAAAGTACTGAACACACTCATAGTTTAAGATTAAAACCTCAGAAAACTCTGCAGGAGTTCGCTTGCTCGGTGTCTCTGTGAGCAAGCTAAATATATTAATATAGAGCTATTATATATTCTCCACTTTCCTGTAAAATTTCCTTGGCTACTTTCCAGGGTCAAGGTCTTTTCTTCAACCTTTTTCCGTACCTGCCTCTGGCAGGGAGGGAGCGGAGGGTGGGGAGAGAGCCTTCTACTTTTCTATCCAGTTTTCTACTACTGCTAGGATAGTTGAAAGAAAAATAAACTTTTACAAATTTTCCCTGGCACCCGTTGCCATTGGTACCTCCTCGGTATGGGCCGCAAGGCCTTTTGAGGTACTTCTTTTCCTTGTAACTCCTCCTTGTAACTCTCTCTCTCTCTCTCTCTCTCTCTCTCTCTGCAGTATTTATTATGTCTATCGATTGTCTACGATTTATAATTAAATCTAACATATTTCCCTTCGACAGTACTTCTCCACAGCGTAATAATACAGTCATGGGGAATCCATACAATGGAAGAACCGAAGGAATATTAAAACCAACATCGTATACAAGATTTCAGGCCTTTGTTAAAACCAAACAACAAATATCAACACAAGAAAGACAATCAAACAAACTTTATTCAGAAAGAATATATTACATAAGGTATACACAGAGGCGTACTTAGCATTTTGCCACCCCTTGGCAAGGATTAAAATGCCTTATAGTTGTGCCATTTGATATCGTTAATTTGCTATTAGAGGCTGGTGTTCTTTTTTATTTTAAAAATTATTTGTGAATCCATTTAATTTGTTAGTGCTTATAGTTATTTATTTTCTATTTTTGCTTTCTTTGACCTATTTAGGTTGAAATACGACAAAATTTGCCGCCCTTCAAAATTTGCCACCCTAGGCAGGTGCCTACTCTGCCCTACCTAAATCAGCCTATGGGCATACAATGTTGGTATTAACGTTTAATTTTGCATTTAGTGTCAAGTCGTCTAATCTCAGTATTCTTATCTGAATATGCCGTTAAGAAGCGGGATGAGAGCTTTTCAGGCAAAAAATCTTTGGCATTCATTTCAATTTTTACGACAGAAAATAAGATAATAAATAGAAATAATGGAAAGAGGTTAAAGAGAGTAAGTAAGTTTACGTACTTGGGATCGACAGTGGCTGAGGACGGTGAGCTGGACACAGAAATAACACAGAGTGCAATCTGGTTGGAAAAATTGGAAGAAAGTTTCAGGGGTGTTGTGTGACCGAAGAATAGGCGCAAGGGTTAAGGGAAAGGTGTATAAGACTGTGGTAAGACCGGCTATGATGTACGGGGCTGAGTCTTGGGCTATAATGAAAGATCATGAGAAAAGACTAGATGTAACGGAGATGAGAATGCTGAGATGGATGTGCGGAGTGACAAGGTTGGATAGAGTAAGGAATGAAAGGATAAGGGGCACAACAAAGGTTGGAGAAATCTCGAGGAAGATACAAGAAAGTAGACTGAATGGTATGGACATGTGATGAGAGGGGACGAAGATTATGTGGGTAAGAGAACGATGAATATGGAGGTGCATGGCAGGAGAAAGAGAGGCAGACCGAAGCGAAGGTGGATGGAGAAGGTGAGGGACGATTTGAGGGAGAAGGGTTTGTCGGAGGAAGAAGCCCAGGACCGGGCTGTGTTGAGGAGGCTGGTCAGAAACGCCGACCCCGCATAGAGGCGGGAACGGGCGAAGAGAAAGAAGAATGGAAAATAAAATAAAGTTGCATTTAATTAACTTGTGTCATTACAAATGAACATTGAGATAATCTTAGAAATAATAGAAAAAAAAGAATGGTAAACAATACAGTACAGATGAAAACAATACTGATGAAATATCAGTAATAATTTAATTTCTATCGTTACAAATGAAAAATAATAGAAAATAGATAAGGGAAGCATATTATATATGGATATATTATACAGGGTGAGCCACGACGAAATGTCATAACTTCGGGAGCTTACAGCTGAGGTCATTCCCAGTCAAAAACCCCATACAGTGGCGTACATAAGGGAGGGGCACAGGGGACACAGGCCCCCCTCATTGTAAAAATTATACTACTCTCATTAAAGATATTTGAAAAAGAAAGTTCAAAATCGATAACTTTCCAACAATCACCACAAAAAGATCTTGATCTCATGGAATTTCAGTTATTTTATGGTTACTGGGACATGTTATTAACTCAAAACTCGGAAGCAAATGTAATAAATGTTATTGATACATATCATCATCATGTATATGATTAAGGTGACCAGAGTCCCGATTTTTGGCGGGACAGTCCCGAATTTATGACGTGTCCCTCTTTTCAAAATGTCCCGCATTTGGAGCAAATTTTCATAAATGTCCCGCTTTATTAAAATTACTGTTATATTAGACATTAGATATCCTTTATGAATTAATAGAATTATGCCACATTCCGAATTCCAAATCTAAATACTAACTTGCAAACTGAACTGGTACAATACATGTCGCCGTGCGGCAGTGCCGTGATTCCCGCCTAGCGTTTCAGTGTTTCATTAGCGACCTCTGTATAAAGTTGTGTTGTAGTGTAACGCTTTTATGTTTTTATGTTTGCTTAATTAATAACCTTAATTAATTTTTATCCCTGCATCCTTTTTTTTTCTTTTGCAGCTAGGTTAAACTTTTTCGTTTGAAGGATAAGGAAAGTTATTAATTGTATCGTACGTAAGGTCGTAGGCCTAGTTTGACAACACAAAATATCTAAAACTAAAAGGAAGTGTACATTTAATGCACATCTGCAGTCTAAATATCCATCTATTACAAAAACAACAACAGAAAGTGATGTACGGTGTGAGAAATGTGGAAGTGACTTCAGCATTGGACATGGTGGGATTAATGATATTACTAAGCATCTTGGCTCAATAAGACACAAATCGGTTGATATCGGTGCTTCATCTAGCAAGATAGTGAGTGATTATTTTAAAAGTGTGACGCCTAGTAATAAAGATTTAGAAGTAGCTGCTGCTGAGGGTTTGTGGGCTTACCATACAGTCAGGGAAAATCGAAGCTTCAGATCTACTGACTGCAACAAAAATTTTGAAAAAATGCTTTGAACCAAAATTTTCATGTGCCAGAACAAAGTGCGAAGCGATTGTTTCAAATGTATTTGCACCATATGCTGAAACAGAATTAAAAAAACAATTAAAGGATGCTCATTGCATAACATTGCTAAGTGATGCAAGCAACCATGGAAACATCAAGCTGTTTCCTGGTTCCTGTTTTAATTCGCTTCTTTCAGCCATATGAAGGTGCTCAAGTGAAGCTTATTGACTTTAAATCTCAGCCTGGAGAAACCTCAGATATTGTGGTGAAATATTTAACTGATATTATTGAAGAGCATGACCTGGGCAGAAAATTAGTTGCTTTCTGTGGTGATGACACTAACTTTAATTTTGGTGGTGCTGCAAGAAAAGGAGTGAATAACATTTTCAGGAAGCTAAATGACTACATTGGTAGAGGACTAATTGGGATTGGTTGTTTTGCACATATTGTACATAATGCTGTTCAGTTTGCCAGTGACTGTCTGCCAATTGATGTGGAAACAGTGGTTGTAAAAATATATTCATATTTCTACATCTATACTGTTCGAGTAGAAGAGCTGAAAGAGTTTTGTGATTTTGTGGACATTGAATATAAACAGTTACTGGGATATAGTAAAACAAGGTGGTTGGCATTAATGTCTGCAGTTGAAAAAATACTCAAGTTGTTTCCTGGTCTAAGATCATACTTTCTGAGCCAAAGCAAGTGTCCAGTGATACTGAAAAACTTTTTGAAAACCCACAATCAGAGATCTGGCTCAACTTTGTGCACTGTCAAGCAGCCACCTTTCACCAAGTGGTTTTAAAGATTGAGGGTGAACATATATCAGTTGTGGAAGTGATGAGTGCAATTTCTGATCTGAAGGATAATTTGGAATCAAAGAAAGATAATGTGTTTGTGCCACTTTCAGTCAGGAGTCTTGTAAACAAACTTAACAAGATGGGTTGATTGATTCTAATGATTCCTTAGCTGTAAAGAAAATATTAGTTGGGTTTTATAATATGTGTTCAGTACTTGGATCAGTGGTCGGGTCACTTGCCAAACGTTGAGTGTATGCAGTGGGCTTTATTAAAACAAGTTCCAAAGTGGTCAGTTGATGAGAAAACAATGGATTCTGCTGCTGAAAAACAACTATTTGACCCCAAATTTGACACAGAATTATTTGATGAGTTCACGTGTTTTGCAAAGTACATTAGTGATGAGAAAGTAGCAGAGTGGAATGCATCTAAATTATCAAGAGACCAGCGCTGGGTGGAAGTATTCACTCATTTCAAGGCCAGAGATGTCAATCATCAACGAATGTCAGCATTAGTTCAGTTCATACTCTGTCTTCCAGGAACTAATGCTTCGACTGAACGTGCTTTCTCTCAAATGAATAAGACGTGGACATCTGAGAAAGCACAACTGAAAGTCTCAACTCTAAAAGCTTTACTTTTAACTAAAATAAACTTCAATCAAACCTGTATGGAGTTCTACACTATGTTGAAATCAACTCCGGAGTTACTTCAGAAGATTTCATCTACTGAAAAGTAAGGGAATTGAAAAGCAAGTACGATAATATTGTGTATTGGTATGTCATAGATATAAGCCATGCTCAGTTGAGTTAATATTTTTCATAATTATATACTCAAGAGAAAAATACAAGCAGTGAAGTAATAATTATGTTACATATATATATGAGGTAGAGAGGTGTCCCGCTTTTGGCTCCTGAAAATATAGTCATTTTAGTTTATAACTCCAAAAATAGAAAAATGTCCCGCTTTTTGCTCCTAAAAATATGGTCACTATATATGATCCAAATATAATAATTGAAATATGTGCAACAATACAGGAAATATATTCCAAGTGTTGGTGTATTGTACGTATGTACAAACAAACAAACAAACAAACAACCACTTTATTTCAGACTCAACAGGTACAAACATTATATAAGAGGTCTATAGAAGATTAAGAGATAGTTGTCTGGAGCACTGACTAAATGTAAATGTAGCCCATAATAATTATGATTCTACTATTTTGGCTGGCTTAGGAGCGTTTATATGTCTTTATACGTACGATTAATTTGTGCAAATTTAATTCTTTGCCCATAAATTGGAACTAAAATACAACTGAAGCCTTCCAAGATGCAATTCATTTTGGTTCCAAATCAAACATCATCAATTTTGAGCTCACACACACACACACTATATATATATATATATTATATATATATATATATATATATATTATATATATTGTGTGTGTGTCCCTCCCTTTAAGAAATGCTGTGTACGCCCCTGACCCCATATGAGCATATGCCCGATTCTTAACAGTTATGGAGTTATGGATGTTTGAATGTTTAAAAATAAGAATAAGCGAACAAATAGCTGCTATAGTTTTTATTCATGAATTTACAATAACTGTTCAAAATGACTACCCTCGGCCTCAATACACATGGCGGCTCGTCTGTGAATCGCGCGTGTAGCTCGCATTAGTTCATTACAATTGTCCTTTATGAGGGCTGCAGCATCCAAAATGCGAAGGAGCAATGCATCTCATGTTTCCACTTTTCTCTGGTACACCAGCTCTTTCATGCGCCCCCACATATAAAAATCTAGAGTGGTTAGGTCTGGAGACCTGGGTGGCCAATTTTGTGCACCACCACGACCGATCCATCGACCAAGGAAGCGATCATCGAGATGCGTTCTCACGGCACGGCTAAAATGGGGAGGAGCTCCGTCTTGTTGGGAGTACATACGCAATCGTGTTGCCAAAGGTACATCTTCTAACAGTGGCGGCGTTCGTCTTGCAGAAATCGTAGATAAATGTCACCTGTATGACCACCTTCGAAGATAAACGGACCAATCAGCTGACCGTAGAGAATACCACACTACACATTCACACTGAACCGATGTTGAAAATTACTTTCCACAATGGCATGAGGATTAATTTCTGACCACACATGTGAATTGCGAGTGTTGTTGACACCGTCGCGGGTAAATTGAGCCTCATCACAGAACAAGACATATCGATGCAATTGCCGATCAACAATGAACCAATTACAAAATTCCAGCCGTTGGGCACGATACCCAGGTTGGCGGTGCTGAACGCGCTGTACGTGGTATGGATACATGCCTTCTTCGTGTAACGTTCTACATACTCTCGTTTGAGAAACTCTAAGTCTTAGATTTCCACACGTCTTAGAGTCTAAGACGTGTGGAAATCTTTCGCGTACTAACATGAGAACTCCGCTGTACCATCTGAATAATGTTTTCTTGTTCAGCCACATCTTGTACCGGATGCTCAGATAAAACAATAACGCTAGGAAATGAATCGCTCTCTCGCAATCTCCGGGAAACGTTGCTAAACACTCGTCGATCCGGAATTCTTCGATTTAGAAAACGTCGCTGGTATTCAGCGACAGCAGCAGTAGTATTTCCATCGCAAAATCCGTAAACATACACCATATCGGCATATTCGGCATTTGAAAACGTAAAAGGCATACTGAACGCACAAAACATCAACTGCACGCTGTGAAACACAACACTACTGCGTAGTTAGTTCGGTTCGGTAAGTAACTGTCAATTCAGTTCAAAGTCACGCATACGCATGCTTGAAATTCAAACATCCATTGCTCCATAACCGTTAAGGATCGGACCTATGTTCATATGAAGTTTTTGACTGGGAATGACTCAGCTACAAGCTCCCGAAGTTATGACATTTCGTCGTGACTCACCCTGTATATATGGAACTCTCAAAATATAATTTATATAACTTATGATCGTAGTCGATTTAAGACTGAATTTTGCATATATATAATAGGCCTCCATAATTTTTGAAAAAGGGACTGCGATTTCTTGTTTAGTAACATTTACAAATTGCAATGTATACGCGAGTGCGCGTGCACGCGCAAGCACGCAGGCGCACACACACACACACATACACACATATATATATATATATATATATATATATATATATACATATATATATATACAACTACGATGTACTTTAATAGGAGTTAATAAAGTGTAGTTTTAGTGATTTGCAAAACGAAATTAATGATGGTGCTTGCCTGTCATTTATAGGTATAGAATTCCATATACCTGCTCCTTTGTAGGAGAGAGTAGTTCCTGCAATTTGCAGTGAATAATTTGGTCTTTATGAAATCACTCAGAAGCCTCGTATTATTATTATGGTTGGTCTGATGTAAGGTAATCCCCCTGCGAATGGCGAAGTATACTTTCTATTATTAGCAACTTTGTACATACCGATACCAATAGTTAGTTTATACAAGTCATTTAGTTTTAGGATAAATGCAAAAAACTTCACTTTTTACGTGAAGGTCAAAATATGAGAATAAAAACCCACTCTAATAGACAGAGTTTATTTCCACGACAGTTTCGACGCCCACTGGCATCCTCTCTCCACCCGAGGAGGATGCCAGTGGGCGTCGAAACTGTCGTGGAAATAAACTCTGTCTATTAGAGTGGGTTTTTATTCTCATAGTTTTAGGATATTTAAATCAATGAACATTGGGGAGGTATGACATTGCCTGTTATCATTGCTTGAGAGAGTCTGGAAGCACTTTTTATGGATTACTTCTAGCTGATATCTTGCATAATTCTTTGTACTACCCCATGCTGTTATTCCATACTGTAAGTGTGGATGAATAAGTGAGTAATACAGTGTAAGGAGAGCATTTTGGGGAATTGTTTTTTTGAGTTGGAATATTATGTAGAGAAATCTAGATATTTTAGATTTGAAATATTGAAAGTGAATTTGTCATCTAATTTGATGCCAAGAATTTTAGCTTCACTTACTTTTGCAAGAGAAGTGTTTCCAGTTATTAATGGAGTGTGCGCGATTACAGGTTTTTCAGTTACAATCATATATGGTGATTTTTGTCAAGTTTAGTAAACGCTTATTTGCATATATCCATTTATAGACATGTTCTAATTGCCTGTTCATTTCATTTATTTGGGAGTTGATATCGTGAGGTGTAGAAGTGAGTGATGTATGTCGTCTGCATGCTGAATATAATGTAATGATGGTGATCGGTAAAAGTTATTTACACGCATTAAGGGTCCAAGGAGAGATCCTTGTGAAACCTCACTTTTCAATACAGCATATTCTGATGAAAGGCTAAACTTGACAATAGTGGGCAATTTTTAGTTTTATTAAAAAAATAAATAAATTGTTTATTAGGCTTTTAAAAGAGCATACAACCACATGTAGGCCTAAGTGGTTTTTTTTTGTACGTTATGTTAGGTTAGGTTAGTAATTTTGACATCTATAAAATTTGCCACATTTCAAACGACATATTGACACCTTCCATAATAACAATTAACTAGCCTAGGCCTTGCGACTTGGAACGCATAGCCACCACGCTTAAGTGAGGTGAAAACGTAATGACTCTATACGCTACACCAACTAGTCCCACGTTTAACTATTAGTTATAGATTTATTTACAATTTCTATTTACCACTTATTCGTGGTATAAAAGGCTACTTGGAACTTATTGATCAAAAAATAAAACAAAAAAATTGTCCACTACGGTTAACTTTTACCTGATGAAATATCTTTTACTTTGACATACTGGTGACAATTAGAGAAATATGACTTAAACTAATTTAGCATATTTACCCTAATGCCATATGTGTTTATCTAGTAAGATATTACGTGAGAACGTATCAAAGGCTTTCGATAGGTCGAGGAAAACTAAGATTGTGTCTTTTATAGTTTAGGCTTTTATATTTTCAAGTAGAATGTTAACAGCGTCTTTTCTGGTGTGATCCAAATAGCGTTTTTGCTTGGATGTCGTATCTGGATAAGAATTTGATTAGTCTATTGTCTAGTACGAATTTCTGAAATACTTTACTTAAGGTTGGTAAGATGGAAATTGGCCGGTAATTGGATGGAGAATGAGGGCTATCTTCAGGTAATGAAACCAAGAACACACAAAAGATTTCTGGCCTTTGTAAAAACGAACCAACCATTATCAACACGAAGCATCTTATGTTCGAAACGCCGAGTTCCCCTTCATACTAAGGTTTCTTCAAGAAAAACACCGAAATAAAATATAAATCATTATTAAATATTGAGTGAATATAAGTGCAGATATAAGCATCAGTATTTAATGCTTCCTTTGATACGGAGATAAAACCTGCTTAACCCTTTAACGCAGACTGGGTTGAATACTTACCGTTTCAAATACACGTTACCGTTTCAAATACACGCATTTAGACTTAACCCTACAAAAAAGTTCGGCGTTAAAGGGTTAAGTTTCTTATTTATAAACAAAGTAAAATAAATTTGAGAAGTATCGTTGCAGCATTTAATTAGTGGAAGTGTAGGGGGAGAGTTTATGAAAACCCGTAATTTATTATATTTGGTAATAATAATGAAGTTAACGTATTATGTATTTTAAATAAGTGTATAAACACCATCCAAGATGTTTAGTGTAATTCTTCGTTGGAAATTGGAAACTTAAAAATTGATGTTTCGACTTTTTAGAAGATTCGAAAACGAGCTTAAAAATCTGTCACTTCATTTCGGATGATCAGAAGAGAAGTAAAGAAATTCCGAACGAGTAAAAACACGTGACCTGGAGTCGAATCTGAAGTGATTTTGAGGTGATAAGCTATTTCAATGTATCGTTAAAATTAATTCCTTAATCTAGTATCTGAGAATTTAACGTTGAAGATGAAGAAAATGCAAGTTTTTTATATGTACACGATTGTTTCATGAGAAATCTCTATTAGACATTAAAAATCTAAAAACATCAAAAGAATATACAGAGAAGTTCCCACAGAAAAAACAAAACAAAAACATTTCAAATGCTGCGCTTAAAACCAACACCGTAACGGAAGATTTCTCGCTTTTCCAAAATCAACCAACCACCCAACCATTATCAACACAAACACATTCGCAATAGCAAAAGCTCATAGCAACAACCG